>SCDY01001514.1:0-27633 GCA_004143825.1 Drosophila micromelanica
TTTTGACCAAAAAAATCAAAAAATTAAAATTTTTCATAAATTAAATATTTTAAATGCAGAATTAATTTATAGGATAAATCATGACAAAAATGCCATTAAACGTTAAAATCGGGTAATTTTTGACCAAGTTATGGGAATTTGAAGTATTAGTGCTATGGACTCAAGAGCTTTACAAGTCAAAATTTTTGTCAATTTTGGCATGATTTTTGACAAAAAATGTTACCTCCTCAGAAACACTTTTAATGTTATTTTTTACACTGATTGTGACAAACAAAATCGATAAAAAATGTAAATTCGTAATTTTAAATTTTGAAAAAAATTTTTTTTCGAAAATTAATAAGGGGGGGGGGGGGGTACATGCTTTTTTGACCAAAAAAATCAAAAAATTAAAATTTTTCATAAATTAAATATTTTAAATGCAGAATTAATTTATAGGATAAATTTATAAGGTTATAGGAGTTTCAAGTATGGATGCTGCGGATCCGAGATCACTTTCATAAATAGATATAGTAAATAGAGTGAAGGGACTCACGTTCGCCATCCTCGCTGGTCACCTGCCCCTTGTAGACGGGCACATACGGACGCAGTACATCCTGCATGAGCACCTGAAAGCACTCCTCCTCCTTGGGGCAGAGCTTCTTGAGGACGGTGCCCGGCTCTGGACCGGCCTTGAAGTTGCCCTGGTGACCGGCCAGCTGGACCCATGGATAGCGCTGCTTCTTGTACGTCTGAAAGAAGGGCGTCCATTGCACAATGTTTCGTATCTTGCGCCAGCCGGAGCTCTAAAATAAAAAGAAAACAATTGGAACAAGGAAGAAAACGTTTTAAATTGATTTTCGAAAAATATTTCAATACATGTCTTAATGGCCGTGGCGCCATCTGGCGTTAGATGGCGATACTTAAATAACACGTTTCATTTGAAACTTGATTTGCGCGCACTTCAAACCGAAACTGAAACAGAAACAGAAGCGTCTCTCCGGCCAGGGTCCATTAAGAGTACAAGACGATAAAAGTTAATGGCAATTAATGGGACGTGTTTCACGTCGAATGACGTCAGTGCTTAAGCGACGTTTGAGCAGGCGTTAAGTAAACGCCGGATAAGCCACTGATAAGGTCGAGCAAGTTGTCGCGAGGTCAGCAGCTCCGAAAATCAAAATGAGTGCTGTATAGCGTTATCCGAGCATCGATTAAGTGCCGGATAAATTGCGATAGCGCGGTATACATCCGGATAAGCATCAAATAAGTGATGGATAACGTCTGATAATGTCAATTGACGCAAACAACTTTAAGCACATACTAAGGAACTACCAAGTAAGCACTATTCAGCATCGGATAAATTCCGGATAAGGTCGAACAACGCCGGATAGATCTCATGGTGGTCTAATGACGTCAACGTTCAAGCTGAAAATGATTTAGTACCCTGTTTATTGTCGGGCAGACGTCGGATAAGCGTTGGATAATGTCAGTCAACGCTGGAAAAACACCGCATTGATCGAAAAGACAAAGACGTCCAAGAAATTAGTGAGCAACTAGATAAGCATTGAAAATGTGGCCGATATGCACTGGATAGCTTTGGATAAGTCACAAACATCAGATATAGCTGAGAATAAATGCCAGTCAATGTCGGATAGAGAGATAAGTGTAATAATGCTCTGGATAAGTGCTAAATAAACAGTACCCAAGCACAATGCCCAATACGACAATAAATAGTGCACCGGATAACACTGGATAATGCCGGATAACGGCTGTGCACCACCAGACAGCCGAACACATAAAATCGCGACTTCTTACCTTTTTCGTGCTCGACGTTGGCGAGCCCGAGCCCGAACCCCCCGCCGCAGCTGAGGACGAGGCCGCCGATGTGGACACATCGGAGTCCCACTCGGAGCTCAGATCGTCGCTGCTGGCGTAGCCATAGTCCCGCGGCATCGGCACCTCCAGCAGCGACTTGGAGTACTGTATGTAGCCGGGGCAGAGGCTTTGACCCAGCGGCGAGTGGCTGCGACGCGGCGGCGTCATCATCATCATCATCGGCGGGTGCGAGTGCTGCTGGGACAGCTTGCGTGCGGCGGATAAGCTGGCATGCTCGCCCGTAATCATATTCGTATTGGGATTGGCCGTAATGCTGATGGTGGGCATCGATAGCTTCTTCTCGGCGCGCTGCTTGATGCCGTGCGCCTGGGCAAAGGCCAGGCTGCATTTGCGCGGCTGCATATTGTTGCCGGACAGTTTGCGGCGAAAGATTTTCTTGGTGGCGCCACCGCCGCCACTGCTGCTGCCGGCTCCGGCAACGGCAACGGCCCCTGCATCCTCGCTATCCGCATTCGGCGGCGTTTTGGCGCTGGCAGAGCGACCCGCATCGCTATCGACGCCATCATCGTCATCGACATCGGCATCGGCATCGTGATCCTCCTCGTCATCGAAGCGCAGCTTGGCAATGTCCTCGGGCAGCACGTCCGGAAAGTGGAGCAGCTTGACGGTCACCTTCTTGCCCGCCTCATTGTAGTACACCTCCTTGGCGCTCATCCTGTCAAAGTCCTCGTAAATGCGCACCTGCGGCGACAGCGGCGGCGTTGGCGGTGTTGTTGGCGTTGGCGATGTCTCTTGTCCGTTAACGGTATTCGTTGTTGCAGCTGTTGCTGTTGCTGTTGCTGTTCCTGTGGCTGTTGCGGGCGGGCGTGCGAGGGCGCACACTGACATTTTACACGACATGTGACGGGCGTCCCAGCGACGTCCACTCGAGCATCAGACGCACTTCGCCAACCGATGGACAACAACTGCAGAAGCGACAAGTATCAGTGAATTGTTGTTGTTGTTTCTGTTGTTGTTGTTGTTGTTGTTGCCACATTTGCTTTGCTTGAACCTGTTCGCGCCTAAGCCAACAATCGACCCAAAGAGCATTCCACAATACAAAACGCATATGCGGCCACACTGGCTTTTCAAACAACCTACACTCTGAGAAAAAATGTGCACACACTATTTGTACTATATTCCATTGTACGAAATCTATTGCAAATCTGAGAAACTTGAAGTTTTGCAATTTATCTTAAAACTTTCAACATTCACCTTGATAAAAAACTTTTGTAGAAGTTTTTGTGATTTAGAAAGGGAAGAGATTAACGGTAACTCTATGTGACTTCAGAATCCACTGTCTTTGACCTGAGCTCCTTTCGACCCGAATCCGCCCGTATTCGACTTTTTATACAAGATTTCCTCAATAATTTTTAAGTATCCATAAATTAATAACTGGATATCATAAAACGATTATTGCAGTGCCAGCGTTTAAATACCCTTGCATATATTATTTAATTATCTTGACATCTACGTATAGTACATACACTCGAAAAAATTCTGTTTTAAATGCAGGAACGAACGATTCCTGTAAATAAATATATGAAATACCAATATAATTTATAATTAATAATACCAATATAATATAATGTAGTTAAAAGACTAAAGGGAGATTCTCTGACCTCATAAAGTATATATATTCTTGATTAGGACGACAAGCTGAGTTGATTTATCAGTGTTTGTCTGTGCGTCTCTCTGTATGTATGAGCCATCTCTTAAACTACAGAAGCTAGAGACCTTAACTTTTCCACTTTAGATTTTCATCATCGCAGCATAAGTTTATAATCTTTTTTCGATATCTTGCTCCGTTTTATTAAAATCGATAAAAATCGATTTGAAGACATGGCTTTCTTATTATTTCTCGAAAACTATGAGAGCCAGAGGCACCAAATTAAATATTGTAGCAAGAAGACGAAGATTTTATATCCTGCGGATTTTGAATATCCCAAAATATAAGAATTTCATAACGATCAAACTTTTAGTTTGAAAAATAATCAAGAATTGATTGAAATGTTTTGCATAGACAGATCGCGGGGTTCAGAGTATCTCCTAGTTGGAACTAGAGCCTGCTCACTTCTTGACTTTTAAATGCAGTTTTTTCTCATTCTAGCTAAATCAACAAAGCTGTTTTGTTTGGTGCAGCGCATCAGCAATTCGTTGTGACTCAACCAAACGGAGCTGAGATAAACTTCTGCTTGTTTTGGGTTGTTGTCGTTGTCGTTGTCGCTGTCGTTGTTGATGTGGTTGTTTCTGTCATCGCTGTTGATGTGGTTGCCGCATTGGCGCACACATCAATCACAATTGATTAAACTTAATGCATATATGTAAGAGAGACAGAAAGAGAGCGAGAGAGAAAACCGCACGCATCTAAGTTGGCATTGCAGGAGCGTGCTGGCATCTCGGCCCGGCTCGGCAGCTGTTGGCAGCACCATCTGCGGTCCGCTTGCGGTAACCGCCTTAGGTAATTGCATACGTGGACTCTTAAACCACAAAAGCGGCTAAACATAATACGCAACGTCACCCAAAATCGGAACTAAACGGCCCAAGCCAGAGTCGGTCGCAGCGCAAACCGAACAACAACCGCATTATGATAATAATGGAAATGGAAATGGAAATAGAAATAGAAATGGTAATGCCAGCGCCAACAACAATAGTGTATCAAGAATGGCAACCAAGCTATCCAGTTACACACACACACACACACACACACACATTCAGACACTGAACGCCAATTACAGTGTTCGCTCGAAAATTGGAACACTTAACAAGGCAATTTGAATCTCTGGTAAACCCATTCATTAAATAAGCTTTACAACATTGTATATTATTAACTATTGTATATTGTATTATTTTTATATTATTATTGTACATTATTAACTAAACAAATTATTATTATCGCTATACTAAGCTTAAATAATACAAAAAAATTGCACTACTAAATGAATGTTGTCAAAAAAAATTAGTTCAACGTTGTTCAGATTTTCATTGTATAATATGACAATATATTCATACTAATATCGCAATTGGTGGCTTTTGTTCAGATTTTGTGAATACAAAAAAGTTGTTTACACGAAAATTGTATTTTTGTTCCTATTGAAGCTATATGAATATAGTAATCGAATGTTGTTGTGATTTGGCAAGCATGTTTTTAACATATTCCGATTGTTCCTTTACCAGCTGTATGATATAAAACTCAGATGTAAATCAAATTTTATTCACTTGTAATTATGAATAAAACAAACAGTTTTTCATACCAAAACTATATTTTTAATCGATAGTTCCAGCTATATAAGAGAGTTATCTGATTCAGTCGATTTCGTCATATTTACCGCCCACAGCAAAATCACGCAACTATATCAAGTTTCATCAATATAGCTTCATGACGAAGTCAGTTCACATAGTCAGTTAGATAGATGGATCGTCACATATATAGGGATGATCACATGTGTACATATATATAGACTTTAGTTGATTCACACATTAATTTAAATTGTTCTTAAAAATAGCAAGTTGAAATTCAATTGAAGTGCTCTGTTGCTAATTTCGTAAGGTTCTAATTGCCGAGCGATCACTGTATACTGAAATTTCTCTTGCTCTACTTCTACCTCTCGCCCTATCCCGCTCTCTCTCTCTCTCTCTCTCTCTGTCGCTCCATTGGCTCTCTGTCCCTGTCTTTCTGCTGTGTTCGTAGCTCTGAAACATTTGACGTCATTTGCAAAAGTGCGCTGCGATAACGAAACAACAACAACAACAATAGCAACAAACAACAATAACAACAATTGGGAACCTTGGAACGTCGGCGTTGCTTGAGGCACCTTTTGTATGTGCGTGTGTCTGTGTGTATGTGTGTGTGTGTGTGTGTGCCCGCATATAGGCCACAATATGGCGACTATAAGTAGGCCGATCGATATGGAAGCGGCGAGATATACCGGAACAAGCAAACTGCAGCTGCAGAAGAGGAAGAGCGCCAGCGTGAGAGTAGGAAGTAGGTGGGGTGGGGGGCAGATGGGGTGCAGATGGACAAACGTGTGCATAAACATCCGTTTAAACAGGCAGTAAATAAACACATAGTATAAACATATCTAGACATCTATATATGTATATATAACTAACTTATATATATAACCATACCTAATATATTTCAGTGCGGTCAATCGGAACTGAACCGTGTGCAACGGCAGCTGATAAAGGGACATACGCTCAACTGGGTCTATAGTCGAGAAAGAGAGAGAGACAGAGAAAAGTAAGAGAGAGAGAGAGAGAGAGAGAGCGAGAGTCGCCAAATTAATGACAGACTTCTCTATCCAAAGTGGGTCTTGTAGATATATCTCGCTGATAGACTTTATCCCCTTTTCAGTCCAGGGTATATCAAATGCGTCTTTAGCTAATGCTAAACTTTTCCCACCCGATCTCGGCAAACATCATTCAATATGTAAACAAGTGATTTGTTAATTTGCCAAATGTGTTTTCCATTAATGCGAAATGTCTTCCTCTTCTGTTCCTTAAAGTACATATTTATTGCTGCTTGTTGCTTCAAAAATATATATAAATGTATTCATATACTTTCAAAAATAACCTCAAATTATCTCTTACAACTTTTATATGTTGTTTTTATATTTGTATATTTACTTTAACATTTTCCCAAATGCGCATTTCTTTTTAATTGCTCGATCCATATGAATCTTTCTGTCTTTGGGTTTCTTGGCATCACTTTTTCTGTTCCTAGGTTTGTTAGCCTCTATAGATTTTAAATATATTATCCTTTCATTGTTTAATGGATTACATTTTTCAGTTAGCACAAGCTTTGTTTTTCAATTTCCTTTATTTAAAATTCTACTAGTATTTTTTTTACTTTCTTTCACTTATATTTCTGTTTGACTTTCTGCCCTTCTTTCTATATCTGTTTGGCATTTTGTAAATCTGTCATTTTCTGTCTATCTCTCTTTCGCTATCTTTATCTCAATAAATAATTTCTATCGTTATATGTCCATTTATATATACTCCTGTGTCTTTATCCTGATTTTTTCAGCATAAGCATTTCAAACAATTATATCTTGCTCTTTTTTCTTTCTCTTATTTTCTCATTTCTCACTATTTTTCTCCATATATAAAAATATATAGCTTTATTCTTTCTGTTTTAACTATAGAATAAGAGCAAATATTTTTCTACGTCTCTCTCTCTCTCTCTCTCTCTCTTTCTCACTCTCCTTGTCTTTCTTTTCATTAACTTATCTCTTTTCTTCTATATTAATCATTTAGTTATTCTAATATCACTTTCTTTTCGTGCTTTCCCTCTCCTACATCAATTTCTACTTTCCTCACTCTATTTCTTTATACATTACTCGTTTTATTTACATCTCCTTTGCTCATATAAACTCAATCTCTCTCCCCCTTTCTCTCTCTCTCTCTCTCTCTCTTGAGCGCTTTTTCACTGTATCTTTCTCTCTCTTTAGTCTTTCTACCCTATCTTATACTTCCTACGTATTTTTCTGTATCTTATCTGTGCACTCTCGTTATCCTTTGCTTATCCTCAATGGTTCCTCTTTTAATGAACTCTCTCTCTCTCTCTCTTTCTCTCTTTCTTTCTATCGATTTCTTTCGCTCTTTTTCTTTGCTTTGTTTCGATTGCGCTCCAAAATTAGCCGTTTGTTATCTAATAAAAACAATTACGCACTTGCCGTCGCCAACAGTCCGATCTACAGCTAGATATACAGATATAGTGTGAATGTATGCAGATAGATAGTTAGATATCTATAGTTGTGGTTATAGATACAAATGTATCTATAGCTACAAAATCGTGAACAGCTGGGTGTGGGGATACGTAACGCCAGCTCTAACGATGCCAAGCTGCCAGCCCCAGCCCCAGCCCCACTCCGACCCCAGCCCGTCCTGAGACTCCGCCGGACTGCGCTTAATGTGCGGCATTCACACCGCATAACAATGAAAACAGCAACGTTTTTTCTCTTCGTATTTTAGTTTTTTTCGCTCCCTGTGTGTGTTTTGTGTGTGTGTTATTTTTTGTTTCTTAACTGCCAAAAGCTTAAAATTAATAAAGTAAACACTTTTTTTTTTCTATTTTGGTTTCGTCGGGCGATCACCATTGACGCACAAAATGCGATAGAATAAGGAGCGGAGTGGGATGGGGGCGGGCAGAGAAGACTACAGCGGTCTTTGGGGGTGGGGGGGAGAGGTTCCGATCGTCATTGAGGGTGTGTGGGTGGTTGGGCGAGCGGATGTTTTATTGAACGATTGATGCCAATTATGGTAAGCGGGTGTGATGGGGAGGGGGGTTGGGCTGTTTTGGGTGGGTAAATGAAATGGACATGGCTTGCCATTTTTGGGACGCTGGCGCTAAATGAGCCTCAATTGCCAAATTGATGCAAAACGAATTTGTTTAATAAAACATGCGACGACGCGTCGAGTCAAATCGTATCGAAACGAATTTAATCGAGTCGAGTCGCGTCGAGTCTATTATTATATAATTCACAATGTGTGCGCGCGCGTTGATGAACTAAGACAGCACTCTGGCCTCAGCCCCTCTCGCTCGCACACGCGCTCGCAAAGTGCGTAGACATTCTCCATTGACGTCGGCGTTGAAATGTTTACATAAACTTGAATTAATTCCATTGCAGAGCTGATCCAACTTCACCCCATTCCACCCTCTCTTTTTGCATTCTCTCGCTCTCGCTCTCGCTCTCTCGCTCTCTCTGTATCTCTTTTTACGGTTACACGCGCGCGCCCACTCTGCGCCCATTTTGGCGTGTGTCGCCTCAGCGCGTGCTTCAATTAACACTTTTTACAGCAGCAGCCGCAAGAAGAAGAAGAAGAAGCGGCGGCGTCAGCAGCAACAACAACTGCGCAGCTTGCAACGTTTTGACATCTTTTTTTTTTGTTTTTTGTCAACGCGAGAGCTTTCATGTTAAACAAGCGGCAACAAGAAATATACTTATATGAAAACACACATACATATAAAAAAAAAAACAACAACAGCAACAACAACACTTAACACACACAGTAAAAAAAGAAGAGAAAAAAACAACAACAATATTAAATAAAAAGACAAAATGAAAACACACACAAAATCGCGAGCCGAGGCGAAATTTAATTGAACTTTTTTTCCAGTTGGTATTTTGTTTTTTTTTTTGTTTTTGGTTTGGTTTTTGTTATTTATTTTTTTTTTCGAAACAGCAGTCAAAACAACTCTGGCTGTATTGTTATTGTTGTTAAAGTTGTTCTTGTTTCATTGCCACTGTCTTTATATCATGTTGTTGTTGGTTTGGTTTGGTTTTAGTTACTGTTTCTGTTTGGATTGCTGCAGCTGCTGGCGTTTGACGACGCGACGCGTGCCTGACATTGGCTTGGCGAAACGCGCGACGGCAACAGGAAAATTCAATTCGTTTGACGACAGGCACCAGTTGCAGTTGCAGTAACAGTAACAGTAGCCGTAACAGTAACCGCAGCAGAAAGAGAGACAGAGCCCAGCCGCACGCGATCGCTGCAAAAGCTCAACTGGTCGGGGGGACAACAGACACTGTGAGTCGAAGCCACTGGCAGAGAGGTCCGCGATGAGCAGCGGGCAGCGACGCGTTACGTCGCAGTTCGCAGTTGTCTGTTGGCAGCATTAAAGTCCTAACTACAGTGGACAAACGCAACTGATAACAGCGCAAACCGAAGAGCACAACAAAGCGCGCCAGAGAGCGAGAGAGAGAGAGAGAGCGCACGAGAGAGGAAGCGTGCGCGCTTTTGTTGCTTGGATGGATGAAAATGGATAGTGAAAAGGGCAAATGTGTAGCTTCCACGATTGAGAGCGTCACATTTTATGCACAAAATTCTGAGCTGTTAGAAGTATCGGAATATTTGCCTTTGAAAATAAAGAAATGAAGAAATACAACGATAATTAAAGTATTCCGTATTAATCCAATCGGACCACTATATAATGGGAATAATCGGTTAGCAACTCATCTCCCTTTCTTTATTCTAATTAAATCAAATTGAAAAAACTTTTTTAAAAAATTCTGATCCTCCACAGCCTCCAGTATTTAAAACGTGAAAGCATACGACTATAGCTTTATATGAAAACAAAATGTGTATATGAATTGTAATGCGATGTAAACAAAGCAACCGAAATGTGACGTCAAACTCACTTTAATTGCGTTCTTTTGCTTCAGCGCCGAATAACGGAACTGTTCTTTTCGCAACCTTTAGATCTCTCAGTCGTGGGCAGTCAAGTAAAGCACAAAAGCGCTGTCTGGCCGGCCAGTGACGTATGCAGTTGAGTGAGTGGAAGAGTGCGCGAGAGTGTCAGCTGCTGAGAGCGTATTGTGAGAGCGGCGAAATGAGCGCAGACAAAAGGATAAGAGCAAGAGTGAGTGCAGAAGCGTTCGCTTAAGCGACGTTTTAAAGTGCAGCATGAAATGCGCTTCTTGTGCTTGCTTTGTGCAATAAATATATGGAATATTTTTGTGGAATATATTTTGAGGTAGTCAATTATTTTAAACGCAGTTTTTTGTTGTTTTTTTTTTTTTAATTATAATTATTTCTATATTGATGTAATTTCATGTTATTTATATGTACAACTTTTTTTATTAATTATGCTTTATTTTCGTTCCTTATATAAAGTTTTTTTAACTGCAAGAAAGCCAAATTTTAAATGCGCTATTTAAAAAATATTAACACTTTTTGGCATATACATATGTTCATATTTATACTATATCTGTATATATTTAAAAGTGTTGATCAAATCTAGAACACATTTTTTTAAATGTAATTAGCAGGATAATTTCATTTCTACCAACAGTTTTAGTTACCCAGAATTCACTGTACTCAATAATATTTTAAAATTATTTTTTATTTTTTATTAATCAACCGCTTTCTCCATTCATTAAATCTAAAGCTTGTGCTTAACTCTAAACTTGAGCTCCATCTCTTTTTTAAGCAGCTTTCTGTTCTCGTTCGCTTGCATTTTTTTAATATCCAGCTTCTTATTTTTGTTACTCTCTTTAACAGTTGTAAAGCTTGCACATTCCTTAAACAGCTTTCCAGATTCCAAATATGTTTTTCAATGAACTTTCCCTAGTCCGCTGCTCGCTTGAACGCTTTTGATTGCTTTACGCATGAGCTGCCTCTGCTGCTCTCCGTGCGCTCTCTGACGCTCGCGGCAGGTAAGGCCAAGCGCGTCAGCGTCGCATCATAAAGCCTGTGACGTCAATGGCAACAGCAGCTTTCGGACCGGTCCAACAGTTCAATAATTCAATTCGACAACAGCCGCAACAACAACAACAACAACTACGACGACAACGACGGCGACGAACCTGAAGCTTGGGCCGAAGCAGACTTGGCCAAAGCTGTTTCTGCCGCTGTCGCTGCTGTTGCTATCACCCAACGCAAGCAGCGACGCTGGCGCGCAAACCGTAACCGCAAAGCTTTCAGCGCGATCGACGCAGTCGAGTTGCAAACCCGTCCCGAGCTTTTACATGCTCCAACTAAATTAATTTACAGCACGATTAAGAGAACTATAGGTTACGCTTAAAGGAAAGAGCGCGTTTTAAGAGAGTGTGACGTCACACGATTCGATTTTTAGTTTGTATCCATAACAAGCTTTCAAGTTTCATAATAATGCCGACATTTCTTTATATTAAGTTGTTAAATTCAAAACATCTTATTCGATTAAGCCATATATAGTAATCAAATCGAGGCAATAAAGATATTATATAGATAGCCCACTTTTTTCGTTGAAGTACTATAAGAGCCAATTTGTTCTATTTTTCAAATGCAAAAATTCCGATATTGTGACGACACAATGCTCAGAGCTTCGAATTTTTGCATGACCTGTAGCTCTCTCCTACGTGGGAGAATGAGAGAGAGAGTGTGTGGTGTATTTGTGAATCGAATGAGCTTTCGGCCGGCAGCTTTTTGCCTCCCACCTACCTTCTTCTTGCTCGCCTCGGCCGCGCTGATCACGTACAGATCGACAATGCCCAGCAGGCAGTCGTCGCAGCGGCAGACGTCCTCGCCGAATGCCAGTGAGCCCAGGCTGCTCGTCGAGTCCAGCGAATCGGTGCGACGCAGGCGACTCACAATGGACGCAGCGCCGCCGGCGGCAGCACCAGCAGCAGCAGCCGCAGTTGCGGGCGCCGATGCCATTGGCAAGGCGCTGGTGCTGGCAGCGGCAGCGGCACCGGAACCTGCGCCAGCAACGCCGCCGGCCGCTGCCGCCGCTTCGATTTTGCGCGCCAGCAGCTGCTCCATGAGCGTGCGCGGACGCGAGGAGGAGGGAAACAGGGCCATGTGCTCGGTTGTGCGCCCGTTAACAAAATTGCCTAATACCTGTGCTTTGGGCCGCTGCGGCAAGTTTTTTGCTTAAGTCTTTTGTTTTGCTCAGTGTTCGTTTTTAGACCGATTTAACTACGCCCCAAGTGCAACATACCTGAAATAGGAGAAAGCAGAAAAAAATATTTGAATCAAAGTAAATTAAAGTATAATATTTAAATGTTTAAAATATTTTTAATTATATTACTTTTATATTGTGTCATGTTATACCGAGAATAAAGACATATGGTAAAACCAAATTTAATAGCTTTTAACAGTTTTGTCGAAAATATACTTAATCTCAACTCTAAACTCTTCAAACGTCTTATAGGTATTATTAGTTTCATTTTCCTATTTTTGGTTTAATGCAAAGAACATGTCAAAGAATATTAGTTTTAATATTACTTATAAACATGAATTTTTCAACACATTAAAAATATATAGCATAAGGAGTATCTTCAAGTCGGACACTCACTTTCTAATTGTGTGTGACTTTATAAATCTTTTGGTTTTGATCTGTGTTTTAAACTCTTTATATTACGTTACCATACGCAGATCAGGTTTTTTTTCCAATGTTCGATAGCCCGTTTTTTCATGCTAAGATCGATTAATCGATTATCTACTTTTATCCCCGGTTTTTTTTACTACCAAATTTTGACAATACTAAAATTGTTACTTATGTTCTCGAGTAGTTGATCTCCCCATTCTTTATTTTCCAAGTTTAGGGTATTTAGCTGTTCTATTAATTTAAAACTTTTTCATGTTCCTTATAACTGAATTATTTGCCTTAATCTACTATTAATTATTTTTATCTGCCTCTGTCTGTCTGTTTCTTAAGCTGCATCAGATTGATGGGCCGCAATTTGTTGTCTGTTGGATCTTATCGCAAAACAGATAGGGGCAGATAGGGGAAGGAGGAGGGAGAGGGGAAGGGGAGGGAGTTTCAGTTCAGTTCAGGTGTATATATGGCTGTTGTGGCATTCGCATAATCGCAGCTGATAAAAGTTTCTTGTTAATTAACATGAAAGTGCAATGCGAAGTCCGCCGTTTTGCCAGCGACTGTTGCGAGTTGCGCGTTGCGCGTTGCACGTTGCACGTTGTGCGTTGCAAGTTGGCCAGTTGAATGTTGCGCGTATCCAGTTGCAATTGCGGCCGGCTGCGAAAACTCGTCCAGAGCCGCACCGAAACTGGCTGTGGACTTTTTTGTTGCTGCAATTGGCATCGTTTGCAGTCGTCGTCAGATCGCCGCATTTATGCGCACATAAAAGTCAAATAATAGATCCAAAAGATACTTTGCCACAGCGCAGCTTGTTCCAAGCAGCCAGCGCAGGCAGTTGTCGAATGATTTATAAGCAGCCAACGCATGTTGTTGTTGTTGTTGTTGCTGTTGTTGTTGTTGCTGTTGTTGTTGTTGTTGTTGCTATACCCTGACCAAAGCACTTGCCACAAGGCAGATCACAATTGCCTTGATCATATGATATATGTTCGGTGGTAAAAATGTAGAATTTTGTATCATTTTCTAAATTCATACCTAATGTATATTCAACATATTTGCTCGGAGTATTCAAACATTGTTTAACTGATCACAACTTGATCAGTATGATATTATTTTCAGTGATCAGTTTTTCTAGATGTAGTCACCTATCCAAATCATAAATATCTGCAGATTTTTTTTCTGCTACAATTCTTCATGAATTTGCCTGCTCAATTTATAGCATCTAATTTATAGCATTCCAGCTAATCGATCGGATAAATCTGCTATTGATCTGGTTAAACTTTGTTTGCATAAATCAGTTCAAAAGCTTGCAATTCACTTTTCGAAATGGAAATTACTTAAAAGGGAAACTGGGAACACAAGATTAATTTGAATTGTTTAATAAATAATAGAATTGCTTTTAGTGTTATAAATATCAACGATCGTTGATCGTTTTTTATTTAGAGTATTCGATTGTCGACTTTGGGCAGAACTTCAACCGAGGATCACTTGATGCTCAACGGAGAATGGACTTGGATCGTTAATAAATCGAATTACTTGATTGGTGGAATGTGGTAGCGATTTTTGTGAAGATCTGTATGATCTTTGTTACAATTCTGTAAAAGCAATTCTACAGAGTTTTTTAGCTGATGTACTTCTTGCATATTTCTTTATGATCGTTACAGAATTCTACAAAGTTTCTTTACCAAAAAAAAAAAAAAATGTCGACAATTATTTAAATTTTGCATCAACTGACGATCAACTGAGCATTGTTGATGAATTATCATAGATATTCATATTTATTTTTATTTATTTATTTTGATGAGTTGAGGGTAACTAAACGTCGACTTTGATCATAAATTGACTTGTTTCTCATTGTTGCTGTTATTGTTATTTGTGTTGTTGTTGTTGTTGTTGGTTAAGCCAACTGTCTTGTACTTTTATGGTCGCTCGTCTTATCAATAATTTATGTCAGATTATACCGTTATGTCACAATAAATTAAAGTTGGCAACTTATTTTCCCGGCGCTGCTGCAGAGATTTTTCGTTTTTTATTATGGCCAAATCTGTCAGTTTAGTGGCGCATTTGGAAAATGGGGAAAATTGAACGGCCTGAACCAGTCAAGTGGCAACAACGTCGGCCCCACCGCGATTCTGGCCAGCGGCCACCGGACAGCGGACAGCGGCCACATATTGTGAACGCTTGGCGTGCGGCGGCAAATTTCACTGTCACGCCTCGTTTTCAATTAACTTGTTGGCGACCGCTGGCTAGCCCGATAAATCAAATGTGCCGCCAGAGGCATGCTGCATGCTGCAAGCTGCAAGCTGCATGCTGCATGCCGCATGCCGCAGGCTGTGTGTTGCAGCCTCTTTGCCAGCCAGCTTTTGATTTATGAAGATCGCTTCATTTGGCGTCGGCTGCTGTTGCACGCAGCCATGTCAAAGTTTATCGCTTGGCTTCTGATGATTAATGTGGCAAGCAACAATGTGGCAAGCTCAGCCCACTGTTCGCTGCAGCCTCAGCCGTCTGTCCGCCTGTGCGTCTGCCTGGCGTTGGCCATAAATGCGCAACTGCAACTGCAACTGCAACTGCTGCTGGCTGCTGTTTATGGTAGTTGCCAGTGGCCGGTGGCCGGTGGCCGGTGGCCGGTTGCCGCCTGTTTGCAAGGGTCAAGCCGTTTGCGCGGCGCAGATACAAAAGTATCTTTAAGCTGCACCGACTCTCAAACCTGTATCTTTCACTTAGAAATGTATCTATTTTTTCTCTTTACGTTTTTATTGCAAACTTCGACTACAGTCTATCAAGTATCTTTAGCTAGCGCAGAGCACAAAATTCGAGTATTTTATGGAAGTGCTTTTCTTTTTTAAAGAGGTTTTTCTCACAATATCATAAAAGTTCTTACCAAAGGAATTTCAAGTTTTATTTAATGTTAGAAAAAGCGTTTAATTCGTGAATGAGGCAGTTTTAATGCCCATACATATATGTATTTATGAAAATGTAAAGATTACTTTAAAAAAAACCCCAGCTAGTTTTTAGTTTTTTTTAAAAAAATTACAACTTCAACTTATGAAGCGATATTTATGTAATATATATCATATAACAATATAATAAGAAAATACAACATTTTAAAATAAAAACTAAATAATAAAAGATGTATGCTATTTTTCTGCTTTATTGGGTTTGCACACAAAAACCAATAATTCCTATAGAGTAACAAAAAGTAGCTCAGAGCATACAGCTTTTATAAAAGTATCTACAGGCTGCATGGATATGGAACTATGGAAATGACCTGAAAGCTGCTTAAATTTATTTTCAAATATCTCCCTATCTGTCTAAATCTAGCATAAGTAACTTTAACCAGCAAAAGTATCTATTGGATATAGAACTGCATAAACATTTACCAAATACTATTATTAATTATTTACGACAATTTTTAAGTTTTCCAAAGTACATCAAAAGTCTGTAAAAAAAACTTGCAGATACAAAATGCTATCATAAAAAAATACTTTCAACTAAACAGAAACTACGCACAATTATTTATGGCGCTTAACCTAAAAAGAAATACATAAATAACACATTTAGCCTTAAAGCTTAAAATAAGTGATAACAAATATCATAAAAATGCCAGAACTTACGCAAAAGTATGTGTTAATTACAGAGCGTCGGTAAAAGTATCTGCTAGCTTAAAAATGTATATTTCAGTTATATAGCTGTAAAAACTATTTCAAAATGACTTAAGAGCTACTGAAAAGCTCTAAAATAAACTATTTAAAATAATTACTCATTTGCAAAGTATATTTATTTAAAAAAAATAGTATCTAGCAGCAGTCAAAGTATCTGTCAAATACAAAATATACCGCATGTTGGAAATGGAAATCAAATCTAAATGAACTGCGCAGCAGATATAGCATATTTCTTTTATTTTTATTGCGAATTCAACAAACTATAAATTGCCAGCTTCAAAACTATCTATCAGATACAAAACTGCAAGAACAGTTTCAAGCTAATGAAAAACCATTAAAATAAAACATTTGCTTATGCATCGTATCTAATGGGCTGCTAAAAGAAATGTATTTGCCAGCTGGCTGCCAGTTCGGTGTAGATTGCATATTAATAAATCGCTGAAAAAATAACTTTTAATTAACAAGCCAGCCCGTAAAATCAACAAAATCAATTTGGTGCCGCGTTTCACAGGCAAACAAAACAAACAAAACCAAACGCGCCCAGAACGCTCAGATAACTTTCGAGCTAAGATACTTTTTTTTTACCATACCCTGTAACTATGAAAAATGGCTGGCGTGGTAATGGGTATATTACTGCATCGCAGACCCCGTATTAACCTTGATCCAGTCAAAATTAGCTTAAGACTTCAAACTTAGCATAAAGCTTCTAATTTATCAGAGAAAGATACAGCTAAACTTTGGCTATCAAAAATATCGATTTAAAACAAACAAAATCGATAAAAAAAATTATAAATTTTAAGCAAACAAGATCGTGGTTTTAGTTTCAAGCCAATAATATCGACCGATAATAATAAAAAACTGAAAATAACAATCAGAAAAGGATTAAAAACCAATTTAAATCAAATATAATGAAAAAGGAAATGACAGTTTAAGACACCGGATACTCGTGAAGTATATTCGAATATTCCCTTAAAATTATAAAAGGATGTTCCCAGTTTTTTTTTTTAAATAAATGCATATATTTATAAGCCCGAACAAATTTATAATAAAAATATAGCAAGCATTAATATATTTACAAATTAATTGTAGTGTGAAGACAAGGAGTGACAAGGAGAGTACAGGGTAGCTTCTAGTCGAATACTCTCGACTAGAGCACTCTTGTTTGTTATATTTTTTCTTCTTTTTTTACTCACTTGGTGCTGCCTGCGCGGGCGCTGCTAAGTTGCAGATACAGATACAATTACCGTTACATACAGTTCTAATGCACACACGCACAAAACAATTATGCTGGCACAACCACAACAAATAACGAATAGCCAAAACAAAACCAAAACCAACAAGAAAAAAATAAATAAATAATAAACAAATAATGAAGAATAGTTTTTGCCAAATAAATTCGAAAAGCAAACGGAATGCACTGCAGCCCGGAGGAAGCGAGAGGCAGCCGCCGAGCGGGAGAGAGCGTGTGTTAGAGCGAGAGCGAACGAGCGACACATACACGCACGACGCACACAACTGGCCCCGATCGCTTGTTGACTTTGGAACGGCGCACGAGCAACTGAACGCGACGCTCGGCCGGCAGCTACAAGCAAAGCTCCAAAGTTTCTAGCGACGAGCGCCGCAGGCCGAGGAGCAGCCGAACCACAGAGCCGAAGCCAAGCCGAGCGCGCACAGCCAGCGTTGCCTGCCAGCCGCTGTGTGTGTGTGTTTATCCCTCTCCCTCTCTCTCTCTATGTAGCTGTTGCCTGTGTCTCATCCTAATCCTAGGCACTGATCGCGGCATAAATCAACAACAACAACACGTACGTTTGCTTAAGCGAGGAGTGCGCGTCGAGCAAATACCCTGTAAAAAAGTGCACAACATATGTTCCTTATAAGTTGGACTTCAGTTTGTAAGCTTAATGGTTAGGTATTGACCCACTGTGGTGCCTGTGATGAAACATATTTAAAAATACATAATCCAAAATGAACATCGATTATAAAATCGAAATATATATCGAAATATCGTAAAATTAAAAAGGTATCGAACTAAAATTGGAAAAATGCTGCTTGTAAAATCGATAGATCGGTATTTTATTGTTATTTATAAAATCACTAATACACAGGGACTATTTATTGAGGGAGGACTTATAGATAGACTAAAGCAGATTTGAATGTTATAAGAAAACTTGTAATTATAATCGTTATAGAATAATCAAACTCAAATTGAACACAATAATTTAAAAAAACAAAAATGTGCTTCGGCTTGGGCTAAATTTTTCCATTTAGGGTTCGGCTTATAATTTTTAAGGTATATGAATTTCGGGCTCGAATAGATTTGATTTAATAATATTCAAAATCATAATAATCATAATAATATTCAAAATATTTTTTCAATTTCTTATCTGGTCTAGATCAAGATCTAAGATCTTGTCGCTGTTTAACTTTAATATACTCCTTGTGTTCCGCCCTAAAACTGATATACCCTGTTCTAGGCATCTTGCAATGGGTATTGTAAGACAACAACGTCAACGACAGCGACAACGACAACATGATGGAATAATGGCGCTGATTGAAACATGAAAAGCATAGCGACAACTGTCAGGGTTGCCAGCTTGATCGCTGGATGCCGCTGGATGCTGGGTTAGGATCGTGGCCCGATCCTCGACAAGGCTGCTAATTGCGTCGGCAAATTGCCGGCATGCATTTGATTTGCATAATGTAGCCGCCGATCAGCGATCAGCGATCAGCGATCAATGATCGGGCCCCTTCGTTTCGGTTCGTTTCAGTTCAGTTCAGTTCAGTTTGGTTCCGTTTCGTTTCGTTTCATTTCGTTGCGATTTCCATATATGCAAATTGTGTACGGCCTAATCGGTCGGACCGATCGGCTGGCAACTTTATGACAGGCTCTGGCGGCTGTCACAATATTTGTACGGTATTAATTGCCCACTTGACGCCTGTGCCCCCAGACCGCGCACAGTCCTGAGCCACGCTGCGTCAGCGAGCGGCAGAAAGGGGGAGGGAGGGGAGAGCCCAAAATGCCAATGCCAGAGACTTCGTTTAAGTGTTTTATGAAGTCAGGCAGATGGGGCGGCCCGATAAGGCCACGGCATGGCAATGGGGTACCCGGGCACACGTCCAGGCCAACACTCAGTCGAGTCGGGCGACTCATAGCTCATAGCTGTCATAGATATCTCGCCTGTCGAGGCCCAGGCCACATGCAACAGATACAAAGCGATACATACGGAATGAGACACCAATACAAGCATCGAGCATCGAGCATCGAGTATCGAGACTCGAGATCGGTTGACACAACAGCATTGGAAAATTGCGGAAATTTACAACCTCAACTGGCGCTGGCAATTACCAATTGATCTAAGCCTAAACGCTTTTATGAGAATTATAAAACAAAACCATTTTGTTTACCTATGCAATCTTGTACTTCTCTTTTTGTTCGTTCTATTTTATCGAATCTTATCTTATCGAGCATTTTGGGCTATTTCTGTGCTTGTTTCGCTCGACATTATTTGAACAAGTTTTCTCAATCATCTGTTCGATCAAATCATTTTTCTTGTCTGCCCATTTCCAAAACAATCGCAAACGCACTTAGAACATTTTTTATATCTTTAGTACTTCATCTGTGTCCTCTTCTCTTGTGCATAGATACATAGATACTCTTCGCATTGGCAACTTTGTGCATAACTTTGTAACGAGCCAAAGATACTTTCGAATTTATTCGATTTTTTTCTGCAACATTAATTTTAATGGATGTTAAGTATCAATTTAACTATTGAGAATAGTTCATAATATTAAATAGAAAAAAGTTGGACAAAATCACATATTTTATTCCCAGATTGCTATTTGTTCCTTCTTATGAAAGACCCGCCTGTTACGTAACTTGACATTTGTTATGCATTACGCGTTACGTTACGTGACGTGGCATACGTTATGTAAAATACAACGTTATGTAACACTTGTTGCATACGTTACGTGATATACGTTATTTGACTTACTTTACGTTATATACGTTACGTGCTTTACGTTACGTTATATACGTTGCTCAATATACGTAACGTGACATATGTAACTTGCTGTACGCTAACGTATGTGACGTTACTTGAAATACGTTACGTAACGTGTTTATCCTTACAAATTCAAAGATTTCGTCTATCTATTGCATATTAAAAAACCACATTATTAAATTCGAAAGAGTGCAAAATATTTGGCACGCTTTAAAAAGCTTTTTTTTTCTCTTTCTGCCTTAGCTGATAAATGGATAAATGAATAAATGTAATGCTGGGCAGTCCTTGCTGCACTGGCGCCCAACTGGCAAACGATCTCTTTGACTGGGAACAAGTTGCATTTCCTGTGTTGCATTTGCTATCGACGTTTGTGGCTGTCCCAATGTCTGTTTGTAACATGCCACAAAATGTTGTCGCCATAACGTTTACACTGCAAGAAGTTAAAGAGTAGCATTAGCAGCAGTTATTTATGTCAAATTTACTGCAGCTTTAAGAAATTCATTATAAAGATAATAATCAGTAAAGCCTTTATTAAACATTAATTAAGATCTGTAAGCTATATGCAGAATATTTTATTTCCAAAGAACTGTTGAAATTAATATTACTATTATTACTTTATTCCAGGAAGAATTTTACTTAACAATGCCTGCTTTTTTATACAGCTATTAGCCGAAATAGTTCATCAATTTTAGCTGCAAATATTCTAAAAAAATTTCTTGATTCTTTTCTGTATATGCGAAAATACTTGTTAAGACTATAAAATTTGGCATAGCCTATTAAGCCTATTAACCACAATTTTCTCACCAGTACTTTAACATATTTTTTATGTGAAAAGAATTTATATAATATGTGTATAATTAATTTATATTTATTATGTTTAATGATTTAATGATAAGTTCTTATTGAATAAAAGTTTAATAAGTTTATCGGTGAAAAAATATTCCTCCCCCAAAAATAAAGATTAAAGATAATAATATATGAAAGACGTTTAACGTCATTTGAAATACCGAGTTTATTGATTCTAATTAATGGAATTTGTTGGTCAGACTTTTAAAGATAAGGCGTATTTAATCTAAACAGTAGCCCAGCTGTTGAGTAACTAAGCAAGTTGTGCGATTAACAATTAGTTTGTGAACTTTGGTTACTCTTTAAATTTACAAAAAAAGAAATCATTCAATCTATTCGAGGTAACTAGTTTTTCTACAGTTAGTGGCAATTTTTTTGCAGTGTAGGAGCAGAGCACAGCTGTGCGGCTGTTGTGGGCCCGTGTTGCATGCACCTTGGTGCCATGTGCGAGCTATGTTGGCATCGTCGTCGTGTTTGGGTGTCGCGCGACAGGCGACATAACCTTTAAGGCAATCGGACTGTTGCAGCAAATGCTGTTGCTGTTGCAGTTGCAGTTGCAGGAAGTGCGGAAGAGAAGTGGCAAATGCACAGCTTGCAGCTAGCAGCCAGCAGAAAAGCTGCTTGCAACACGGCGGCCACAGGAATGACAAATATGCTGGCGACAACCAGCACGCAACTCCCGACGGGGCCAAACAACTACAACAACAAAAACCACAAAAACAACTCCAATCTACGCAGAGCACTCAAATTGCATTTGATCTGCCGGCAGCGACAATTCGACTCAGATTCGATACACTGGAAATGGGAAACTCACAAAACATACTGAGAAACAAGACCCAAAGGAGTAAATAACGGCATAGTGGACCCTAAATACCCTTCAGGGTATGCAATTATAATATTATTATTATAAAATATAATTGGGAACTTTGCAATATACCCTCATTTAACATTAATCTAGAGCAATATAACATGAAAATCGGTTAAGAGTTGACAAAGTTTTAAATATGGCAGATACATATTCGAGTCAAATTTTAGTTGATTTTTAATAAAATATTTAATGCTGTTTTTTTTTGTAATAATTCTGATAACCACAATCGATTAAATATATAAGTATATCAGTATATACTTATATTTCTTTTTTTACAAAAATTGAAGAATCCTAATCCTATGTCCTAAGCTAATCGTAGTTCAAATTACTTTAGAGCTTGGTCTGATCTTGCCCGGTTTTATCCGTGCCAAGAAATTTTCATTTAATTTAGCATTTAGATTTTCTATAATTTTTCGCTCATTAATTATTTCATTACTAATTTAAAATTTTAACATTTAAATTGAGTTTGAAGGCGAACTGACGATTATTTGATTTATGGTTTTTTGTTTTCTACCAGGAAACGATTAATATTTTTGTTGAGTGCACAACAATTCTATTTATTTATTTACGTGGGCGAGCGTGGGCAGGAAAATGTTCTTAATCTGTGCATGCACCTACGACAACAAGCTACAGCTGTTACAGTATCTAATATAAGCTCAAAAAACCGCTTGAAAATCGATATTTATCGATAACAATGATAATAAATAATAATAATTTTAAATAAACTGATTGATGTCTCCAGCTGTTATAGTATTTAATATATGCTCAAAAAACCGCTTGAAAACCCGATATTTATCGATAACAATGATAATAAATAATAATAATTTTAAATAAACTGGAATTGCGTAAGTTGTCTGATCAAGAATGTTTGTACCTATTTGTTAAAAACCATTTGCATAACATAATAAATTTGTTACATTCTGCTTCGCATAGGTAATGCACCCTACGTTAGGGTATTGAAACAACAGCGACAAGCGCAAATGACGCAAATTGCGCACAGTGAATACCCAACACTGTTCTTTTCGTTTTCTTTTTGTTGTTCGTGGTGTTGTTATTGTTGTTGTTGTTCTTGTTGTTGTTGTTTGCCTTATGCTACTCTTGACTTGCGGTTTTTTTGTTTTTGCTATTTATTTATTTTGCCATTGTTGTTATTTGGTGGCTTACAGCGACGCCCGCTCGATCATGTAATTACTTTGACGATCACACGGTGGCCGTTGATGGGCCGCTGACGTCAACGGAAGTCGACGCCGACGCCGACGCCGACGCCGACGCCGACGACAACTTCGAGGCCATCTCAGAGGCTGTGACCGTTATGGAGCCGACAAGCCGCTTGCCCCTACATCCAGTCCCCCCTCCGCCACCAGCCACTCGACTCCCGCTCACGAACTCAGCCAAATCGATTTCTCGCGCCATTAGCAGGCGTCATAATTCAAGCGGGCAGCCACCCCCCGATGGGGTCCGATTAGATATGACGAACTGACTACGGCTGTCACAAATATAGCCTCTATAACTGACGGATAGCTGCGAATATGCCATATAAAAACAGCAACAACAATAACAGTAACAATCAACCCCAGCTATAACAAAAGACCTAAAACAATCCAATAATAATGGCGAGTGTTATGCGATCCATTAAAATGATCACCATGGAATGTCAGCTACATCACCACTGATGAAATATGAGCACATTTCGTTGATAAATATGATCAGATTTATTCTGAAAAATATAGCGGTGCCCATTTCTTTATAACAATAAATAATCAAATTGATATATTTGTAACTGCATGTTAAAATTTGCTAGCTAGGAAACAGATTCAATTTTGTTTATTTTATGTCAGCTGGAAGTTTGACCGCAACATTTACAAGGTACTTGTAAAATTTACACATTAAAGGTTTAGAATTTTATATACGCATTTTCACAATAAATAAGAAAACCTACCAGAACGTATTTTCAAAAATAATTTTAAACTAAAATTTGTTATAATTAAAAACTCAATTTAAAAATCCCAAAAGTTGTATATACTAATATTTAGTAATATAAATAAAGAATTTATAATGTTTTGCAACAAAAAAAAAAATAAAACAAGAAAATATAAAATAAAAAAAACACTCATTATTTTTAAAAATGCATTTTGTTTACATTTGACAAAAATAAGTGAGCTAGAAATTTACAAGGAACATTTACAATTAGCTTTTTAAATTTTGCATGTCAAAATAATGATAATTGTAGTACGATAATCATTTGTTAAAAATGTATAAGTTATGGCCAAAAATAATACAAATTTGCAATTTGAATTAAAAAAAAAAGAAGGAAAAATTTTTCTCATAACAATTTAAATTTATAATAAGGAAAATTAATTCAAATAAGGAAGCCATTAAATCGAAACACTTAAAGTTAATTATGAAAATAATTTTAAAAAAATAATTTGTAGAATCACTGTATACACTGTATAGCACTTGCATGGAGTAGAGTATCACGATTTCTGTGTTGTGTTGGGCCATGTTGTTGTTTTTGTGTTGTTTAATGTTGTTGTTTTTTACATATTGTTTTTTAATATCGCTTGTCGCTGTAAAGTTTTATGGCCTCGGGCCCAAGATTTGCCATTATTAATGACCGCAACTCACAAGCAAATTGGAGCCCAGTGACGTCACAGCGCACGCCGCCTTGGCACGCCCACACAGAGGGGCGCACTCTTTATCTAAAGTAATCAACGTTTGAATACTGTACAAAGCCCACACAACGCAATCTCGAGGGCAAGGGGCTAACAGGCAGGCAGACAGAAATACAGACAAACAGGCGGACAGCATCTCCGAAATGGAATGCAAAAATATGGTTGTCCAAACAAATTATGTCTCTTTCTTATAGTTTGTGCACTCAGAAAAATATAATCTGATAATTATTGTATGTTTTGCAATATATATAACTTTTTATTTTCAAAATTAAACTTGAGAAATTAAAGCAGGTTCCAATTCATAACAAATTTTTTAAGTCTATATTTAAATGTTTCCTTTTTGTTTACGATCTCTGTTATTTTTATTTCTTTCCTTAATTTCTCAAAGTGTATTGGTATACCAGGAAATGTGGGTTCAAAGAATACCAGACGTCGCTATCATAAGACAATAAATACGCTCGTGAAAACGGAGCATACGACGAACATATGATCTTTCAAGACTGTCATCAAAAAAAATACACAAAGCTGATAGATATACTGATCTGGAACAATTCCATGGTAAAGTTTATTTGTACAATTTTTTTTTTAAGAATAAACAAAATTTCCATTACCTTCTGGGAAACTCCGTACGAAGTATTCTTATCAGATTAACAGATAATGCAATTTGGAAACCAAAAAATTTCTTTGTGAAAGTAAGCTTGAAAGAGCTCTATTAATGTGCTTGTAGAGCTCAGATTAATTGGAATACCTTATAGTATAAGCTTTCCAGTTTCTTATGAAACTGCGTTTTATAAAAATAGCCATGACGTCTATCCCCACATACTATATATCCAAATATAATATAAGGCTTATAAACTGACTCGTTGGATTTGAATGAAATATACGAATGGGAGCAGAAGAAGAAAATAAGAAAGACTAGGCAAGAACTCTGCAGTCAGATGTAACCGACTGCGCCATACTCGTTTTTATAATAACAACAGCTTAATGCATTTAGAGTAGATTTAGAGTAGGACATTATAAAACTACCTGTTAAATTTGAAAATTATGGATTTTCGTGGCTTACCCGCATCCAAGATATATGTAGATACATTTTGATTTTATCAGCATATGCAATAAACCTCTGTGCTATCTTTAGGGAATGTTATCAGTAATATGACAAAAAAAAAACAATTTTAATTTTAACATCATAGAATGGATAGACAGACGGACGTACATGAGACAGCCCCAATATACTCTTTTCACGTCGTGAACGAGTATAAAATAATATATAGCATTGGCTTTTGCGAATGATAAGCGAAACTAGTTCAGTTGTTTTTTTTTCTTTTTTTTTTGTTTTTTAAGATATGTGTACATTTGAGTACTTTTGAGTACATTCATAAATGTTTAAGGCATGCTGCGAGACGCTTAGATAAGAACAGAGCGCTGTAGTTAAAAGAAGAAGAAAAAAACATAGAACACATCACAACTTATAAATTAATAAATTGTTGTAGCGCTTAATTTCATGTGTCAAATGGACAAAGCTCAGTTATGCAAATAACAGAAAATTAGAAATCTTTTTAATTTCAGTTTAGTTACAATCCAAGAAATTCAATAGTTTATTGTTAAAATTAAAAATAATTCATACTCAATTTAGAAAAACCAAAGTTCTTAGAAATGTTTGTACATTATGTAACGAATACAGATCTAAGAAACTTTGAAGATCAATAAAGCATTTTGGTATACAGAGATTATAAGAACTATATATTTATATATAGCATAATACTGCAAGCTCCAACCGGGATTTAATTGACTTCAAAAACTCGCTCGCTAAAGATGCCAATTTCCAGAGAACAAAGACATTTTTATGTTCCAAATATAGTTTGCTACATGAAACTAGGCCGAATTCCTAGTATAAATTCGTGAGTAAATGGAAATTTCTGAAATTTAGATTTCTGCACGTTTTGGCATTGCGAGTATTTTTTTGAGCCCATTCAAAGATACATTTATCTAAATGGGCTTAGCTCAAATGCGACTTAAGTACAACAAATTTTTAATACGTTCGAAACTGAATGTAGAAAACTTTTTTTATGAAGTTATTTACATTCTTATATATCTATTTTTGATTTTTAAAACAAAAAGAGGAAATCCAGAGTTTCGATATCGAATCCAGAATCCAGATTTTCTCGCCCGCGAGCCAAACTCGTGGTTAGTAGAAATCTATTTATATACATATACGATACAGTTTCCAACTAACAATATTTAACTATGAATTAATTGTAAAAAAAAATACCTGCAGCTGCTTGAAAGACACGAATAATGCTCGGTTCTCAGGCGGTATAAAAATGCCATTGATATAGATAATGGTGTAGATATAGATAGAGATATAGTAAAGCTCAGATAAGCGCATAAAATCATACATACAACCATATATATATGTATACATATAGTCTATGTGAGCATATAGCTTAACAGAAATACTTTAAGTTATTAAACATTTATATTGTGATTTTTATTATATACATATATATAGTAGTTTCATTTATTTAATGTTGTTGCTGCCTGTTTGTCTGTCTGTCAGTCTGTCTCTTCATTGTTGTTGTTTTTATAAATGTATATAGCTTTAAAAATAAAGGAATATATGGAGAAATAATACATGTAGAGGCATATATAAATGTATATATCCATAATACTAAAATATACAGAGTTAATCACTAAGATAAGCGTTCGTCGTTGTTGTTGTTGTTGTTATCTGGTGTGTGTGTTTTGATAACACACTACTATATACATATATATATATTAAAAAATATATATGTACACATATATTTGAAGTCTGTGCCACGACTTTTATCAGCGCACCCAATTTCAACATCATCATTTGTCGGCGGCGAGTCATAAGATACAAAAAAAAAAAAATACTAACAGAAAATAAAAAACAAAAAAAAACCCACCC
>SCDY01001515.1:0-27598 GCA_004143825.1 Drosophila micromelanica
TAAACGAGCTGAAATGTTTATAGAACCAGATCGCAGGGTTCAGGGTATCTCCTAGTCGGGCGGCCCCGACTAGAGCCTTCTCACTTGTTTTTTTTTAATGTTAGTCGCTTTTTGCACACTTTCGGTTGTTTCGCCACTAGCGTTAAGTTACACAGTAAAGAAGAATATACAGCCAGGATTAATTCAAGTTAGACGAAATACAAATTTCAACTAAACTTTATAAAAAAATAGGAAAATTGAGATAAATATTTTAATAAGATTTTTTGAATATAAAATAGAATTATGCAATTCTGATGTTTTGCCACTAGCGTTAAGTTAATTGAGTTACACAGTAAAGAAGAATATACTTCCAGGATTAATTCAAGTTAGACGAAATACAAATTTCAACTAAAAAATTTAGACAAATATTTTAATTCGAGTCATTAGTTTCAGAGTAAAAACATATAAAAAAATTAAATTAAGTATTTGATTAATAAATAGAATTATGCAATTCTGATTTTTTGCCACTAGCGTTAAGTTAATTAAGGAACACAGTAAAGAAGAAAATCCTGCCAGGATTAATTCAAATAAATAGTAAAATTTACACAAATATTTTAATTAGATTTTTTTAAAATTTAAAATACACTGAAATGTTTAATATATTTAATATTGTTATTATCATAAGTTTCAGGTTGGAAATATGAAAAAATTGAATTGAGTATTTGATTAATAAATATAATTATGTAATTAATTTTAGTTATTTTAAAATAGCAAATTAAGTTTATATATATCTATATATATATATATATAATTATTTAAATTATTCAATTTAAATTAATTTTATTTTTTTAAATTGCATACACTGAAATGTTTAAGATATTAAATACTTTTTAAAATTGAATTAAGTATTTGATTAATAAATAGAATTATGCAATTAATTTTAGTTATTTGAAAATATCAAATTAAGTATATATATATATATATGAAATGTTTAAGATATTAAATACTTTTTAAAATTGAATTGAATCAAATAGATTAATAAATAGAATTATGCAATTAATTTTAGTTATTTGAAAATATCAAATTAAGTGTATATACAGTACATATAATCATTTAAAATTATTCAATTTAAATTAATTTGATTTTGAATAAATTGCAGGATGGCTGGAGTGTCCTGTTACCGACGGCCGCGGAGCGAGCGCAGACGCTGACGGCGCTGCTGCCCTCGGAGCCGGGACAGGCCTGCTCGGCGGGCCATCGATTTATGACGGATCTGCTGGTTAGCTCGCTGATGGCGGAGGGGGGCTTGGAGACGGCGCTGCAGTATGCGATACGCCTGGAGAGCAGCTCCTGTGCCACGGACTGTGCGACAGACGGCGCCCATTTGCCGCTGCTGCAGCTGATCACACGGCTGCTGGGCAACAATGCGTCCCTCACCCAGAGTCGTCTGTCCCTGACGCTGCTGGCCAAGCAGCAGCAGCAGCAGCACCAACAGCAGCCCGTCGATGTGGATCGACCGCATCACCATCATCCGCATCCGCATCCGCATCCACACCATCATCAGCATCATCATCATCCACATGCACATCACCATCCGCACCAGCCGAGCACCAGTCCCAGTCTCTGTTTGCTGCATCGCTTCCAGCGGCTGCTTTTGGCGCACATCCATCAGGCCGGCGCCGAGGAGGAGACCGCCGGTGCGGAGGCCTTGCTCGCCCAATACCTGCACAGCCTGATCCCCGCCTGCGTCGGCACGCTCCAGCAGGCCCACGAGCTGGCGCTGCAGTGCCGCGAACCGGGCGAACCGTTCGCCGCCATGGGGGCGCAGCCGTTGGGCGCCGCCCTGGCCCGGGTGCTCCAGGCGGACATCTCGGATGCGCTGCTCCACGAGCTGCTCGTCGGCCTTGTGCTGCTCAAGCGGGATCGGCCCCAGTGCCTGGCCAGCCTGCGCTGGGCGCGCCTCTTCCTGCCCCTGCTGCGCGTCCTGGATCGCCTCAATCGCGCTCTCGGCGAGGGCGAACTGCGCGACGGCGACGACATGGGCTGGCCGGGCATCATCTGCCGCGGCGGGCCCAAAGGGGGCGCCGCCCCACCACCCGCCGCCGATCCGGAAACACATTACGTCCGGCGCGCCGACATGGACAACCTGCTGCTCGACGGCAACCGCTGCATCATCCTAGCCGGATACGTCTGCGACCTGGCCGGATACACGTAAGTAAAACACCGACATTTATATTCCTCCCAGTGAATAGAGCATATCGGGTTTTATGTCTATCGCAGATTAAATTATATGCAGGCAGATTAATGATGATCTCCTCTAAAGATCATAGACAAATCCAAGCACAATAATAATTAAGTCAGTTTTGGACAGCTCTTATTATGCTGGGAACGAGCATGGAGCAGTTGGTTACACCCGATTTGTGGTTGAAAGGGGCATATTGGTAAAACAGGCAATTTCGCACACATAAAGTATATATATATATATATTCTTGACCGACCGCTCGTCCGTCTATATAAAGGCTATAAAAGCCAAATATTTAAACTTTTCGCTTATAGGTTCTATACCATTAGGCAGACGGAGTTTTGTTTGTCTTTCTTTTTATACCCTGAACCCATTGAAAATGGCTAAAAAGGGTATAATGGTTTTGTGTAAATGTATGTAACAGGCAGAAGGATATATATATATATTTTTTTGATCAGCATCCATAGCCGAGTCGATTTAGCCATGCCCGTCTTTCTGTCCATCTGTCCGTCTGTCTGTATGAACGCGTCGAATTCAGAGACTACAAAAGCTGATCTTAGACTCATTCGGTATTCGTATATACCATACGCAGATCAAGTTTATTTTAAAAGAACGATAACTCTTCCCATTTTCGTATTATCGATATTTATCGCTTTTTTGACTTGGTTGTTTAGGCATAATTAAAAAAAGAACCATGAATAAAAAGACCATCCTCATCAAAATTGGTTGAGTTTTGGCAAAGATTTGACATATCCTTATATGGGAATACTAGGGCATATATTCGAAAATTTTTGACATGAATTTGGACAAGAAATTTTATTTTGAAACTGAAATGTAGAATTCATCTAGACATCGAGCCATGAACAAAAAGACCATCCTCATCAAAATCAGTTCAGCTTTGGCAAAGTTACGACCTTATATTGGTACAATAGGGCATATATTAGAACATTTTTGACATGAGTTTGGACCAAAAATTTTATTTTGAAACTGAATTGTAGAATTCATCGTCGTATAATATATAATTAATTGTATTTTCTATTTTATATAAAAGCTAAATAGTTGAAGTTTTCATTTATAGGTTCTATACCATTAGCAGGACGACTTAATTATTTTAATAAATATCGATATATAATTTTTGTTGACCGGATAAAAGCTAGAACCAACTTTTATTTAATGTGTTGAAAATATTTCACTTTTATGAGAGAGTCTCAGTTCTAAAACTATATAAATATCAGAAGATTAATAATAAAGTTGTAATAAGATATTCTATATTCTAATTGATATTTTTTCGCTTTATTGCAGCTGCGAATCGGAGAACCTGCGCGCTCTGCTCGAGCTGGGCCTGGGCAAGGATCTGACCGCGGAGCTGAGCACGCCGCCGCATCGGAGCGCCATGGAGCAGCTGCTGCAGCAGCACAAGCTGGGCAAATACCTGGCCACCCAAAGCGGTCACGAGGAGAAGGTAACAAAGAGAGAGAAAGAGAGAGAGAGAGAGAGAGCTGAGATTGGAATATCCCAATTCCTGTTTTGTTTTGTTTTTCAGGCTGCTTCGCCAGCTGCGACGCGGTTGACGCACTTCAGCTCGGAGTGTGCGCTGGCCCAGCTGCTGGGCCTGGTGGCGAATCTGATGTGCAGCGGACCGAGCTTGCAGCCGGCGGAGCTGCAGTGCCGCCAGCTGGACAAATCGACGCTGCTCAGCGGCGGGCTGCTGCTGCTCCAGCCGAGCAATCCCTTCGACGAGGAGAAGGGCGAGGCGCGCAGCAGCCACAGCACCGCGGGCAACACGCCCACCGAGGCGCCGCTGCCGCCGCCGCCGGCCACCGCCCAACAGCTCCAGAATCGTGTCGATAGCTTCATTGCCAGCCTGGCGGAGGCCCGCCTCGGGGAACCCCTTGTCGCCGCCTGGCTGACGCACTCGGAACGCTACTGCAAGGCGCACAATCTGATGTGGCACCAGGAGTTCGCCACCGAGCATCCCGTGCAGGAGCTGGAGCGCCTTTTAACCGCCGTGCTGCTGCGCCATCAATGCCTGGGCGGCCTGCTGATCAGCGCCCTGGAGGCGCACGAACAACAAGAGGAACAGCAACAACAAGTGTGGCAGCTGCCCCGTCAGCTGGGCGAGATTATACGGCTGGTGCATCAGGCCAAGTGGTCGGTGGTGCGCACCCGCCAGCAACTGAATCGCAGCTACAAGGAGGTCTGTGCTCCCGTCCTGGAGCGTCTGCGTTTCCTGTTGTACGAGGTGCGGCCGGCGATCAGTCCGCAGCAGCGCGGACTGCGCCGGCTGCCCATCCTGCAGCGTCTGCCGCGGTTCCGGCTGCTCGTGCGGCGCCTGCTCCAGGAGATGCGCGCCGCCAAACAGCCGACGGCCGCCTCCAAACCGGAGGATCTGCTCAATGCCAGCATCCAACAGCAGCAGCAGCAGCAGCAACAGCAGCAGCAGCAGCAGCAGCAGCAGCAAGCTGCACCAGAGCTGCTCATCTCCGAGCTGGAGAAGAAGCCAAAGGAGCAACAGAAGCAGCTGGCGGACGAGCAGGAATCGCAGTTGTTGCGTCGTCGGCTGCTGCTGCACACCGATCTCGAACCGGAACTGGACGCCCAGCTCATGCAGGACATCGTGGACTTTGCGCTGCAGGACAGCTGCGATGTGGAGACCGTGCGCCGTGCCATGTACTGCCAGATGCAGCGATTCCAGTTGCGTCTCGCCGGACTGCAGCTCGTCCAGCAGCTGCTCGAACTGCACGGACTGCTGGACGCCGGACAGTATAGCCTCCTGAACGGGTATCTCGGCCTGCATCTGAAGGCCACCGCCAGCGTGGCGGCGCCCCAGCATGTGCTCGGCCAGCTGAACATGGTCAGCGCGTATCAGAAGGCGCGTCTGCTGCTCGCCCAGGCGCGCGTCCTCGACTGGGCGGTGCGGGAGCTGCGGCGCCTGGTCAACCAGGAGCAGCAGGGCGCCGTCCGCGGCAAGGACAGCTGCAATCTGAGCACCTATGTCCTGCTGAAGCGTTTGCCGCGCGCCCGCTTCCTGATCAGCGTGTTCGGCCTGCTCGCCAAGGAGCTGGGCGCCAACGAACTGGGGCTCCTGATCAACTCCGGCCTGCTGGGCACCGTGCTCGGCCTGCTGGCCCAAACTGGGGGCGAGGGCAACGCCCGTGGCGGCAACTGCGAACTGAGCGTCCTCTACGAGGACAGCGTCCTCAAGCAGAAGTGCAGCAAGGCGCAGCTCAGCGGGCCCGATCTGGCCAAGCTCATGAAGATCGGGACGCGCATTGTGCGCGGCGCCGACTGGAAGTGGGGCGACCAGGACGGCAATCCGCCCGGCGAGGGTCGCATCATCAGCGAGGTCGGCGAGGACGGGTGCGTACAACCAAAAAACAAAAAAAAAAAAATCTGCCACAAAAATTGTTCTATTAAGCATATAAGCCTATTTGGATAGATTTGAAAAATATCGATTTTTGTAGCTTTTTTTTATATCGATTTTTATCAACAACAAACAACTTCTAGCTTGTTTCTAGCTTTAAAGTTGAATATGCTATAAGCATAGAAGCCTACTTGGACAGATGTGAAAAATATCGATTTTTAAAGTTTTTTTTTAATCGATTTTTATCAACAACAAAAAATTGTTGTATTATCTATTGAGAAGATATTCAATGTTTCTAGCTTTAAAGCTAAACATGCTATATATATACTTGAAAAATTTGAGATCTATTCTTTGGACTTTAAAGAGTAAGAGATATATCTTTCCCAAATCGGATATAGTAATTTAAAGCCTTTTTGGGGATCTAAAACTCGCATATCTCAGGCAAAAAAGGTCATATCTGCGAATAATATACCTTTTTAGACTCGTACGAACCAGGACCATCGAATGGCATTGAAACATTTCAATCCTAAATTTTGACCATTTTTGACAAAAAAAAAACACAAGGGGGGTAACGTCACAAATTTTGTCAAAATTACGAAAATTTTAAATTTTAGAATTTTAATTCGAGATCAATTCTATGGACATTTAAGAGTATAATGATATTTATCTTTCCCAAATCGGACTACAAATGGCCAAAATATAGTCATTTAATCTTGCCCCCAGAGGGAGTTGCCAAACCATGTCCGATTCCATAAAGTATATATATATTCTATCTATCTTTATAAGGTAGAGAACTAAACTTTTCGATTTTAGATTCTCTTATATTATACTCATTTTTTCATACATGAATATTAATGAAACGGGCATTAATATCGATAAAAATCGATTTCAAGACTTGATATATTTACTATATCTCAGAGACTATAAGAGCTGGAGGCACCAAATTAAGTGCGTTATGTTTTGAATATTTTAGATGTTGGATACCTACCCTCAAATTTAAAAAAAAAAAAAAAAACAAATCATATACTTCACCCTTAAAAATTGGTTTGTAAATAAATTTCAAGTCCTAAAAATTTCATAGTAATATTTCACAAATTTAGTTAGTTTGTCTAATGTGATTTTTGTTCCCGCAGTTGGGTGCGTGTGGAATGGTATACGGGAGCGACGAACTCGTACCGGATGGGCAAGGAGGGCCAGTACGATCTGCAGCTGGCGGACAGCGCGATGAACGTGGCCTCGCCAACGGAACCGGAGCGGGAGGAGCTGGGGAATGCGGAGCCGCCGCCCAGCAGCGAATCGCATCCGTCGAAGCTGCTGCGACACTGCGCCGCCAAGCTGCTCCAGATCCTGGCCGTTGGCAGCGGCCTGCACGGCGCCCATCTGGACAAGTATGCGCTGCGCGGCGTCACCAGCATGTTCCGGGCCATGCTCGACCCCAAGCCCGCCCTGGCCAATGTCGTCCACTGCCTCAACTGGCTGAATCTCGGCTTTATACGCGCCATTGCAGGTGAGCTTCCCATTCTTCGATTCGATTCCCATTCTTCGCAAAAATATCCTGCTTTCGGTTCGAACTTTCTTTTCTTTCACATTTCTCATTTACTTTTTTCCCATTAGAAAGTTCCCAAGCTCTCAAGTTTTGTTTCTTAATTTACGTTTAATTTAATAACAAATAAGTGTGCTATTTTTTGTTGCAAGTGCCCGACTACAGATACCCTGTACCCATAATATTCGAACTTGCCTACATTTATATATATTATTTAATATCTTCCGACTCTATTTAATAAAATTTCAATTAATTTAATAATTGTGGTAAATAGAGCGAGGTATTCAAAAAGGGTGATCTATGCATGTTATAGGAAAATATACCTATATACTATATACTACCTATATACTCCTGATCAGTTTCTGGGGTTTTACCTTCTTAACAATCTTCAGTACTTCCCGATTTAATATACATACATACATCTTATATACCCCAAATTTGTTGTAAATTTTCATATTTTACTTCAACAATAAATCTTCAACTATTTAATGCGTACATATGTATATTCCTGATCAGTTTCAGTCTTATTTAAATACCCAATATTTACTCCTGGTTTTTGCTGCTACCTTTTTATAATTGGAAAATTATCATACTTAATTTCAAACCAAAAATTTCGATTATACAATGAATATATTCTGATCAGTTTCTAGTGTATTTCTTTTACCTATTAAATTATATTTTTTAAATTTGTAAATTATACACTCCTGATTAGTTATTACATAGTGAAATATTTAAATTTTAATTTATGATTTATGTTACCTCTTCATAATTAATTATATTATTTTTTTTTTAATTACTAAATCTGAAAAATATAAAAAATAAACCCCTACTAATATAAATTTCATTCAAAAATTTAAATAAAAATTATATATTATTTATTTTTATATATTAATTCATTTTTTTAATTTAATTTTTATTTATATTTCAATATATTAATAAAATTCTTCAATTCATAATATGTATTTTATGTATAATTTATTATCTATTTATTTATTATCTGATCAGTTTCTATATACTCCACAATTTTAATCTAAATGAGTATTTTTTTGTATAAATTTCTTATCCAATTTTTTGCATTTCAGGCGACTGTCCGCGCCTGTGCCTGGAGCTGAGTTCTCCGAGCTGGCTGTCGCATTACTTTGGGCTGCTGGAGGAGCCGGCGGGCAGCGAGCGTGGCGTTTATCGCCAGCTGCATTGCCTGCGCCTGATGCAGTGCATCCTGTCGTCGTGGGGCCACGAGGAGGAGCCGCGCATGGCGGCGCTGGTGCGTCAACTGTTCGCCACCCTCGGCCGGATAGCGCTCCACTGTCCCGGCGATGTGACGCTGCAGCCGCAGGAGGGCGGCAAGGCGCGCGTCCTGCTGACCGCCTCGCATTCGGGCAGCGTTGCCGAGGAGCTGGTCGCTCTGCTCCGGCGCCTGCACACGCTGCCCCACTGGAACGCGGTGATCAACTCGTTCCTCGCCCAGAAGCTGTGCGTCGCCGCCGAGCTGCTCCAGGGCGAGTCCCAGCTGGACGCCGAGCACAGCCTGGTCCTGGGCGTTCTGAGCGCCATCGGCGGCTACGATCTGCGGCCGCGCGTCGGCCTCCACTGCTTCCACGAGGGCGGCCACATGATCATCGCCAGCTTCACCCACAAGGGCCGCTGTCTGCTCGCCCACAGCGCACCGGCCGTGGGCAGCGCCAGCGCCCAGGGACTGATCAAGGTGCCGCTGGCCACGGTGCTGCCCCAGCTGGATCACAGCGTCTTCAGCCTGAGCCGGCTGCCCATGAACGAGATGCTGCTCAATGCCTGGACGGTGCTCCTCTACGGCAGCCAAGGGAACAACAACAGCAACAACAACAACAACGGCAACATGGAGCTGCTCAATGGAGGCGAGGGTCGCCTCGATGTGCGTCTGCTGCGCAGCCAACAGCTTCAGCTGGCCGTGCTCCACACAAACGGAGTCCTCTATCGGCATCAGGCCGCGTTGCGCAAGATCCTCAAGCAGCGAGCGCCATCTGGCGGCTACAACAGCAACGAGGAGGCGGATGCGGATGCGGATGCCGAGGGTGAAACCGAGGAGGCGGAGGCAACAGAGGTGGAGGTGGAGGTGGAAGCAGAAGCGGAAGCGGAAGCGGAGCCGGAAACTGAACCAGAAGCCGAACCGGAAACTGAGCTGGAGACAAAGCAGGCAACAGCTCACAACAACAACAACAACAATACAAACAGGTATTTAACCCCAAATTATTCTTCAGACCAAACTAATTGAAAAACTCTATGAAAACTGATTGATTCGACATTTAAATTTTTTGTGTTTCCCACCAAAAATCCCTTACTAGCTTACTTATCTTAAAACATTTATTTTCTCTTCAAAATTTGAGAATATTGAGAATTATTTGAAATCTATTGCGGATATTAAAATTGGTATGCCAATTAATAGAAATCAAGATTTACAAAAATCAATCAATATGCTAGACTTCAAAGTCCCATAACTTTGTCAAAACTGAATCGATTTTGATTATGTTTTCCATTTTTATTAAAATTTCACCTCTAGATCGGTTCTGCATATAAATATAATTTATAATACATTTTTTTTTTTCAAAAAAATCTTTTTTCCCCTTTACTTGTGTTGGCAATTTTTTTTAATTTAGAATCTTAAATTTTATTTAAATTACCATAAAATGTAAGTTTAAAAGTGATTCTGAAAGGATCGATTTTTCTATCCAAAAATCAAGCCAAAATTGACAAACATTTGGACTTAAAAATATCCAGAATCCATAATGCTAACTCTCAAATTCCCATAACTTTACCATTTTTCTCATGGTTTTAAATTTATTTCGTTTTTAAATATATATATATATATATATATAAATATATATATATATATATATATATATATTTATTTATTTTTTTTTTTCAAAAAAATCTTTACTCCCCCCTTTATTATTTTGGCAAATTTTTTTATGTTCAAAATTTATAATCTTGAAATTTTATATTTAATCGATAGCGGTTGCCAAAATTAGTTGAAAATTTAACTTTTTAAGTGATGCTGGGAGGGTTGATTTTTTCGGTCCTAAAATCCAGCCAAAACTGACAACAATATCCCGAATCCATAATACAAAACTTAACCGATTTTCATGGTATTTACTAATTTTGTCATGGCTTGACCTTTAGAATCATTTTACATTTCAATTTATTTTGTTTTTGAAAATAACTTGTACAAAACTGAACCGATTTCTGTAATATTCATCATTTTCGTCATTTTTGACCTCTAGATTGATTCTACATTTAAATTTATTTGGTATTTAAAAATACTTTTTTTTTTTTAAAAAAAATCCTTTCAATATTTTTGTTCTGTAAATTTTTTTTTTGCAATTTTTCCAAGTCTATGTTAGTTAAGTACTTTTGATATGGCATATATATTGGTATATTTGGTATATTGGTATATTTTAATTTATTTCAAATTTTTTCATATATCATGATCTGATCTAAAGATATTCGAGTGATAAAATTAAATGAAATTGCTTGACCTCTAGATAGATACTACATTTAAGTTAATTTATAAAAATCCTTTCAATATTTGTTTTTTCTGTAAACTAATTTTGGAAAATTTTGCCCAGTCTATTTTTGCTAGATGTTTGAAACTTGGAGTATATATTGGTATATTTTCCTTTTATCTTTTTTGAAAGCTGATCTGATCTGATCTTCTAAAGAAATTAGAGTGATAAAATTGAAGCAAAATGAAATTGATGAACATTAAATCTATCTCACTCTCTCTCTCTTTCTCTCTCTTGCTCTCTCTCTTTGCAGTCGGAGCACGAGCAGCAGCCAGCAGCCGGAGCAGCTGCTCATCCAGTGCCTGTTGCTGCGGGCGACGCAGCCGTCGCCGGTGAAGGCCTGTTACAGTTACACGGATCTGGCGACGGCGGCGCTGAACTGCGTCCAATCGCTGGCCAGCCAGGCGCACCAGCAGCTGAATGCGGAGGATCAGCTGCAGCCGGTGGTGCTCTCGAGTCCGGCACAGCCGACCATGGTGCACGGCACGCCCGTTTACAACGTGGCCAAGGAGCAGCAGCTACAACAGCAGCGAAAGGAGCAGGTCAAGGAGCGGGAACGGGAGCGGGAGCGGGAGCGGGAGCGGATTAGCGATGCCCAGCTGATTGGCCAAATCATGGAGATGGGCTTCACGCGACGCAACGTGGAGCTGGCGCTGAAGCAGCTGTCGCTGCAGGCGGAGGCGATGCCGACACCCGAACAGATCGTCCAGTGGATATTGGAGCATCCGGACGTGTGCGCCAACACCATTGACGATGAGGAGGCCAACGAGGAGGCAACCACCACCACCACCAACAAGGAGAGTAGCAGCTCCACCAACAACCACAGTAATAGTAGCACCTCCTCCTCCGCCTCCTCCGCCTCCTCCTCCTCCTCCACCGCCTCGTGCTCCTCGTCGGACACCGTTGAGGATCAGCAGGTGCAAAAGTACGAGACACGCAAGGATTTCCAGACCGCCGATCATTATGCCTTGTACGTCCGCAGCCATGTCCGTCCGGGCATGCTGGTGCGCTGCTGCCGCGACTTCGAGGAGATCAAACTGGGCGACGTGGGCACCGTGCTGATCGTGGACACCGAGGGCCTGCACGACCTGAACGTGCAGGTGGACTGGCGCAATCACGGCAGCACCTACTGGGTCTGCTTCGTCCACATCGAGCTGGTCGAGATGTTGCCCGCCTCGCTGGCGCTGGCACGCCCCCCGCCGCCCATCGCTGTCGGCGCCCGGGTCCGGCTGAGAGGCCAGCCGAGCAATGGCGGCGGACAACGGAGTGTCAACGGGCAGCTGATGCGTCTGGGCGGCTCCCGTGGCAGCTCCCAGCCGCCGGGTGGGGATTACTTTGGCCAGGTGACGTCGCTGCGCGGCAAGCAGGTGAGCGTCGAGTTCCCGGATCAGCCCAACTGGCAGGGACACATCAACGACGTGGAGCCGGCCACACAGCATCCAACCCAATCCCAGCTGCTGCAAACCCAATCCCAATCCCAATCCCAGCCATCTCCATCCGTGGATCTCATTGAGGATTGGTCGCGTTGCATTCGCGCCCTGAGCGTCAGCTCCAATGAGGCGGCCGCCAAGCATCTGCTGGACGGTTCCGGTCTCGCCTGGCAGAGCTGCTCCAGCGGCGGTCCGTGTCGCCACTGGATCCGTTTGGAGCTGCACGATCGCGTGCTCGTCCACAGCCTGGAGCTGCGCGTCAGTCCCGAGGATCACTCGCATATGCCGTCGTTGGTGGAGGTCCGTGTGGGCGAGTGCATCGATAGCCTCAAGGAGTACACGTGGATACCGGTGGCGGCGGGAGCCACACGGGTCCAACTGATGCAGCAGGTGAGCCAGTATTATCCGTGGATCGAGATCGTGATCAAACAGTGCCAGAACAATGGCATCCAGTGCAAGGTGCACGGCATCCACTTTGTCGGACGGCGCCAGCAGCCGGATATCCAGCACATGTTGGCCAACGCGCAGTTCCTGGCCTGCGAATACGGAGGAGGAGGAGGAGGAACTGCAACTGCAACCGGAACCGGAACCGGAACCGGATCCGGAACCGGAGCTGGTGCCACGGAAGCGGGCGCAGGTGAAACTTTGGCCCATCCGGATCAGGAGCTGCCCTGCACGGTGATGGTGTGGGGCCTCAACGACAAGGAGCAACTGGGCGGCCTCAAGGGCTCCAAGGTGAAGGTGCCCACCTTCTCGCTGACCATCAGCCGCCTGCGTCCGATCCACATTGCCGGCGGCTCCAAGTCCCTGTTCGTGGTCAGCCAGGACGGGAAGGTCTATGCCTGCGGCGAGGGCACCAACGGACGCCTCGGCCTCGGCGTCACCCACAATGTCCCTTTGCCGCATCAGCTGCCCGTGCTGCATCAGTACGTGGTGAAGAAGGTGGCGGTGCATTCCGGCGGAAAGCACGCGCTCGCTTTGACCCTGGACGGCAAGGTGTTCAGCTGGGGCGAGGGCGAGGACGGCAAACTGGGCCACGGGAATCGCACCATGCTGGACAAGCCCCGGCTGGTGGAGGCGCTGCGCGCCAAAAAGATCCGGGACATTGCCTGCGGCTCCTCCCATTCGGCGGCGATCAGCAGCCAGGGCGAGCTCTACACGTGGGGCCTGGGCGAGTACGGCAGACTGGGCCATGGGGACAATGCCACCCAGCTGAAGCCGAAGCTGGTGGCGGCGCTGAACGGACGCCGGGTGATCCAGGTGGCCTGCGGCAGCCGGGACGCCCAGACGCTGGCCCTGACCGAGGACGGGGCCGTCTTCAGCTGGGGCGACGGCGACTTTGGCAAGCTGGGACGCGGCGGCAGCGAGGGCTCCGCGACGCCGCACGAGATCGAGCGCCTGAGCGGCATCGGGGTCATCCAGATCGAGTGCGGGGCCCAGTTCAGCCTGGCGCTGACCCGCGCCGGCGAGGTCTGGACCTGGGGCAAGGGCGACTACTACCGTCTCGGGCACGGCGGCGATCAGCACGTCCGGAAACCCCAGCCGATAGCCGGTCTCCGGGGACGTCGGGTCATCCATGTGGCGGTCGGAGCACTCCATTGCCTGGCCGTAACCGATGCCGGACAGGTGTACGCCTGGGGCGACAACGACCACGGCCAGCAGGGCAGCGGGAACACGTTCGTCAACAAGAAACCTGCGCTGGTCATCGGCCTGGACGCGGTCTTCGTGAATCGCGTCGCCTGCGGCAGCTCCCACTCGATGGCCTGGGGCCTGCCCAATGCCAGCCTCGACGAGGAGAAGCGCGGCCCGGTGCCGTTCGGCAGCACCCGAGATCCGCTCGGTGGCAGCAGCCTGGGCATCTACGAGGCCGAATCCGGCCAGGCGCAGGCGCAGGCGCAGCCGCATCCCACAACGGCCGACGTGGCCGCCAAGCCGCCGGACGCCAGACCGCCCGGAGGAGTGCCGTCAGCGGCAGCCAATTCCAATGGCTCCAGTTGCTCCTCATCCGGCTCGGGGGCGGGTGGCGGAGCGTGCAGCTTGAGCGAGAGCTTGGCGCTGGAGACGCCAGCGGCGCGTCAGGCCGCCTTGGGCCACGTGCTGCGCGCGATGAGCATCCTCCAGGCGCGGCAGCTGATCGTGGCCGCGCTGACCAGCCACAGCAAGGTCAACTACAAGGAGACGGCGTCGCGGCAGACGGGCGCCCACCTGGAGCTCGAGGAGCAGCTGAATGCAGCCGGCGGAGGAACAACAGCGGGAACAACAGCAGCAGCCGGAGGAGGAGGATTGGGATTGGGATTGGGATCCGGATCCGGAACGGGTGCTGCGGCGGGCATTGCCCAGGGAGGCGGCGAAGCGCCCGCAGATGCCGCGGATGCCGCGGATGCCGCTCTCCTGCCGGAGCCCATCGAGGAGGCAGTGCCTCCGCCTCCAGCAACAGCTGCGGCTGCGGCTGGTCCATTGAGCGCATTCCAGAGCCTGACCGGCTCGCTGTCCATGTCGGGCATGTCGGCGGGCTCCCATTCCCGGATGTCCGCCAGCGCCATGTCCGTGATGGCCGCCACGATGACCCAGCAGGAGGAGATGCTCGCGCAGTTCAGCCACAGCCACGGCCTCGACGACTTTGGCCAGCTGCTGTTGGAGCCGGAGGCGAAGAGTCTCGTCGAGCTGCTCAAGCTGGCCGTCTGCGGTCGCTGCGGTCCGCCGAGCACGGCCCAAACCATCGCCGAGACCCTGATCTCGCTGAGCGCCAATCCGGCGATTGCCGCCATGCTCCTCGAGACGTGCATCACCGAACTGGAGGACCTGTGCACGTCCCGCCACTGCTTGGGCAAGCTGCCCAAGCCGGTGATGCAGGAGAGCAGCCATCCGTACGTGGACAACATGAACGTGAGCGGGACCGTGCGCATTCCGGGCGCCGAGATGCTCCGGATCGAATTCGACAGCCAGTGCAGCACCGAGAAGCGCAACGATCCGCTGGTGATCATGGACGCCGCCGGCCGCATGCTGGCCATGCGCTCCGGCCGGGAGTTCGCCCATTGGGCGCCCGAGATTCGGGTGCCCGGCGACGAGCTGCGCTGGAAATTCTGCTCGGACAGCTCCGTCAACGGCTGGGGCTGGCGCTTCTGGGTGCACGCCATCATGCCGGCGGCCACGCTCGGCGAAAGCGGCTCGGATCGTGCGGTGCTCTCGCAACCGTCGATGGCCCTGGTGATGGCGCTGCTGGACGCGAGGCTGGCGCCGCGTCAGCCCCAGGTGCTGCTCCGTTTGGCCGCCGCGCTGGCGGCCTGCGCCCAGCTGGGCGCACTGAGCACGGCCCAGCGGATTTGGGCGCTGCGCAAGCTGCACGCGGTCCTGTTGCTGGAGCAGGCGCCACGCGCCCAGGATCCGGCGCTGGCCGCGATCCTCACGCCCCTGATTCCGGAGCTGTTGCGCCAGTACGAGTACGAGGAGCCGCAGGTGCGCGGCGGCATCCATTTGATGCACTCGGATTACTTCAAGACGCTGGCGGCGCTCGCCTGCGACATGCAGCTGGATGCGGCGCTCCCAACAGGGACCGGAACCGGAACCGGAACTGGAATCGGAACCGGAATGGGAACCGTAAACGGAACGAGCAGCAACTGCGGCAGCAGCAGCAGCCTCAATTCGAGCGCCGGCGCCGATGTGCACAAGTGGGCGTGGTTCAAGCGATACTGCATCGCGGTACGGGTCGCCCAGGCGCTGATCCGGCGCACCGAGCTGCCGCGTCAATTCTGTTTGGAGGTGCGCAAAAAGTTTGCCGAAATGTTGCCGCCGCCCATCACCGGAACGGGAACCGGAACCGGAACCGGAACGGGAACCGCATCCGTACCCGGAACGGGAACCGGAATCAATTGCCAATCGCCGCTGCTCAATTCGAGCACGTCGCTCTCCTCGAGCACGGTGAGCAACGCATCCGGCGAACAGATGCAACTGCAGCTGCAGCAGGAGCAGCTGCTGCTCGAGTGTCCGTCGCCGCAGCAGCTGATGCTGCACGAGGATCATCAGCTGTTCCAGGCGCCGCACGATGCCCAGCTGCTGCAGTGGCTCAATCGGCGTCCGGACGACTGGGCGCTCAGCTGGGGCGGGGCCAGCACCATTTACGGCTGGGGCCACAATCATCGCGGCCAATTGGGCGGACTCGAGGGATCCCGGATCAAGACGCCGACGCCCTGCGAGGCGCTCAGCCTGCTCCGGCCCGTGCAGTTGGCCGGCGGCGAGCAATCGCTGTTCGCCGTTACGCCGGACGGCAAACTGTTCGCGACGGGCTACGGTTCCGGCGGACGTCTCGGCGTCGGTGGCAGCGATTCGTGGGCGATTCCCACGCTGCTCGGCTCGCTGCAGCACGTGTTCGTGAAGAAGGTGGCGGTGAATTCCGGCGGCAAGCACTGCCTGGCGCTGACCACGGACGGGGAGGTGTACGCCTGGGGCGAGGGCGAGGACGGCAAACTGGGGCACGGGAATCGGATGAGCTACGATCGACCCAAGCTGCTGGAGCACCTCAACGGGATGAGCGTGGCGGACATCGCCTGCGGCAGCGCCCATTCGGCGGCGATCACCGCCAGCGGACACGTCCTCACCTGGGGCAAGGGACGCTACGGCCGTCTGGGGCACGGCGATTCGGAGGATCAGCTGCGCCCGAAGCTGGTCGAGGCGCTGCTCGGCTATCGGGCCATCGATATCGCGTGCGGCTCCGGGGATGCGCAGACGCTGTGCATCACCGACGACGACAACGTCTGGAGCTGGGGCGACGGCGACTACGGCAAGCTGGGCCGTGGCGGCAGCGACGGCTGCAAGCTGCCGTACAAAATCGAAAGCCTGGCCGGCCTGGGCGTCATCAAGGTGGAGTGCGGCTCGCAGTTTTCGGTGGCGCTGACCAAATCCGGTGCCGTTTACACCTGGGGCAAGGGCGATTTCCATCGGCTGGGCCACGGTTCGGTGGATCATGTGCGTCGTCCCAAGAAGGTGGCCGCACTGCAGGGCAAGAAGATCATCTCGATAGCGACCGGGTCGCTGCACTGCGTCGCCTGCAGCGATGCGGGGGAGGTGTACACCTGGGGCGACAACGATGAGGGCCAGCTGGGCGATGGCACCGTCACCGCCATACAGCGACCCCGGCTGGTCGCCGCCCTCCAGGGCAAGCACATCGTCAAGGTCACCTGCGGTTCGGCGCACACTCTGGCGCTGTCCACCTCCCAGCTGAGCGAACGTCTGCGCCCGCTGCCGAATCCGCCGCTGGAATACGATCTGGTGCGGGATCTGGCGCCGGAGGCACTGCACGCCCGCCTCATCCTGCTGCATCATTTCTCGGAGCTGCTCTGTCCGTGTCTGGCGATGCTGCCCATTGCCGGTGATCTCAGCTTGGGCGCACTCAAGGATGTGCTCGTCTACAACATCAAGGAGGCCGCCTTCCGCAAGGTCATCCAGACGACAATGGTCCGGGACAAGCAGCACGGACCCGTCATCGAGCTGAATCGCATCCAGGTGAAGCGTTCCCGCAGCCGCTGCAACGGCCTCGCCGGCATCGATGGCATGAAGAGCGTCTTTGGCCAGATGGTCCAGAAGCTGCCGCTGCTCACCCAGGAGGCGCTCGCGCTGCCCCATCGCGTCTGGAAGGTGAAGTTCGTCGGGGAGAGCGTCGATGACTGCGGCGGCGGGTACAGCGAATCGATCGCCGAGATGTGCGACGAACTGCAGAACGGCAGCGTTCCGTTGCTGATCAGCACGCCGAATGGACGCGGCGAGGCTGGCGCCAATCGCGACTGTTTCCTCCTCGATCCGACGCTCACCTCCGTCCTCCAGATGAACATGTTCCGTTTCCTCGGCGTCCTCATGGGCATCGCGGTGCGCACTGGCTCCCCGCTCAGTCTCAAGTAAGTTCCGACAAATAATTCATTCGTTCACTAAGTGAAAAGAGCATATTCGGTTATCGGTTATCGGTTTGTCCGTGTTCCCAAAATTTAGCAGACTAAAATCGATATATTTTTTCGTTTGTCCGCGTTGATTTCGATAAATAGAAACGCTAGGAATTCAAGTTTCGAAATTAGACTGGTCCTTCAAATGATCGATAACTTTTAATGTTTCCTAAAATCGATAAAAAAAACAAATCACCAACGTCAAATTTCTTAAGCCTTTTCGAAATATTCGAAAGCTTGATCCTTTAAATTACGTTTGCCTCCTTCATTCATTTTCGACGTATTTAACTGATGAATATCGATTTTAATCGATTTTTAAATTTTCTTATATTTTCTATATGATATTTAATGTGATATTACTTTCCGATTCGGGCACTCCTGACTAGCGTCTCCTATATTATTTATGGCAGTTTTTTAAGTTAATCCTTTGACTTTTTTGTAGCCTGGCGGAGCCCGTGTGGCGACAGCTGACCGGGGAGCCGCTGCGTCCCACCGATCTGACCGAGGTGGATCGCGACTATGTCGCCGGTTTGCTCTGCATACGCAACATGGACGACGACGCGAAGCTCTTCAATACGCTGGAGCTGCCGTTCTCGACGTCGTCGGCGCGCGGTCACGAGGTGCCGCTATCCACGCGTTATACGCACATCTCGCCTCGGAATCGGGCGGAATATGTCCGACTGGCGCTCGGCTTTCGGCTGCACGAGTTCGATGAGCAGGTGAAGGCGGTGCGCGACGGCATGTCCAAGGTGATACCGGTGCCGCTGCTCTCGCTCTTCTCCGCCGCCGAGCTGCAGGCCATGGTCTGCGGATCGCCCGATATACCGCTCGGCCTGCTCAAATCGGTGGCCACCTACAAGGGCTTCGATCCCAGCTCGGCGCTAGTCGGCTGGTTCTGGGAGGTCATGGAGGAGTTTACCAACCAGGTGAGTTTACTCAGAGAGTCTAGTTTCTAAAAATCGATATTTATCGATTTATCAGAAATTCTCAGATATATTATCATAAAAACTAGCAAAAAATCGATTCTTTTCGATTGGAAATATGAGGCCAATTTTCAGAGATATATGTAAAATCATAGTAGTTATCGAGTTATCGTTAGTTTGAATCTCTTGGAAGCTCATAAATAATATGCGCATTAAACCAAACTTATAATACACAATTTGTTGTAAATCGATTTTTAAAATGTTTTTCACTTTTCAGGAGCGTTCGCTATTCCTGCGCTTTGTGTGGGGCCGCACGCGACTGCCGCGCACCATTGCCGATTTCCGGGGACGCGACTTTGTGCTGCAGGTGCTCGAGAAGAATCCGCCCGATCATTTTCTGCCCGAGAGCTATACGTGCTTCTTTCTGCTGAAAATGCCGCGCTACTCCTGCAAGGTAATCGAATCGACTCGACTCGAAATCCAATCCAAATTCCGATTCTAAAAATTGCATTTCCCTACAGGCTGTGCTGCTGGAGAAGCTTAAGTATGCGATACATTTTTGCAAAAGTATCGATACCGATGAATATGCGCGCGTGGCGATGGGCGAACCCACCGAGGCGACTGGCAGCGAGGATAATAGCGATCTGGAATCGGTTGCCAGTCACGATGGCTAAACGCATTCAACGATTTATCGAAAGATGGAAACTGCTGCTGCGCCATTCATCAATAACAATGAATTATCGAAACCAAAAGAAGGGAATTTATCGAATGATGATGAAAACTGAATCAGCATTCATTGATTAACAATGTAATAATTATCGATAACGATTTATCGAATCGATAAATGGAAACTGCTGCTGCTGCTGTTGCTTTGCATACGCACTTAAAACGCTTTAGATTAGCCGATTAATCGATAGGTCGATTAAATACTTAGCAACTTGCACACACTTGCCAGATCGGCAGCAGAAAAGGAAACACAGAGAACACACACATGGACAAGCATGACATAGACAAGGACACAACGAGAGCGAGAAAGAGAAAGAGAGCGAGAGAGCTGATGGAAGTGCGAGCGAGATATTGGAGCCGGTTAAGCCGCCACAAAAAAAAAAAAAAAAACAAAAAACGAAACCAAAAAGCAAAACAAGCTAAAGTTAAATGTTATTTCCGCATTGCATAAATGTTAATTAGAATCTCCACACATAAATTATGCATAATGAGACTACCGTAAATATATATATACATATATATGTATACACACACACACACACACACACATATATACACCTACTTATACATACTTATGCTTACATACATAGCTTACCGTTGGCAGGAACTGCCTGCATGCAGTTGATAAGATATTGATATTAATTACAAATATTGATTATTGATAATGATAACGCTATAACGATAATATGATAATGATGATCAATTCTAGTTGTGTGTTTTCAGCAAAACAAAAATATATATGTATTAAAAAAGACAAAAAAAAAAACTAAATTAAAACACAAAAAAACAACAAATATGCAAAGAATGCAAACATCTGAAGTCTAAAATAAATTGCAAATATTAAAAAATTGACTCACGTTTTGAAACACTTTTTAAACGGCTAGTGGGTTTCGTTTTCCAACACTGTTTTAACGGACAAAGTCTGTGAATTTGGGCTGCAGCTAGAAAAAGCGAAAAATAATGAAAATAAAGCTTGTTTTAGCAAAGTGTTAGACTAGGAAATACCCTATAACCCGAAATCTCAAAAAATATTTCAATTGATATTATTATTGAATAGTAAATTTGATTAAAAATTAATTAAACAGATTGACATGAAAATGAATTTTAATTAATTTTTGAATTCATGAAAGAATGCATAGAAAAGTTGAAAAGAATTCAAAGAATATTTCAAATCGTGTTAAAAGAGAACTAATTTATGCTATGGCAAAGTTGATTTAATTTTTATATTGTTGTTTAGAAATGTATAACCAGAAATTTGGAATAGTCGTAGAGCCCCGTTAAAGATCCAATGCAAATGCCTTGCTCACTACTCCTCGTAGTCCTCGAAGAACATTTCCGAGGCGAAGTCGTCGTCGAAGCCGCGAAAACGCGACTGCGCGCCTGAGGGCAGATTCGGCTCTGCGCTCTGCGCCTGGGCCGAGGAGGAGGGGGAGGCCTGGCCCTGTGGCTCCGCTTCGGTTAGTTGCGTCTGCGCGGCCAGCTCCGGATCGCCGCTGGTGTTGCTCGGGACGCAGGAGCGCGGCGCGTGGCGTCGCTGGCGGCTGAGCAGCTGGTTGTCCGACTCGTAGTCGCAGTTATCGTCGTCCGGCTGCTCCGTGGCCTCCAGCATGTCCGCCGTGTTGGGCGCGGCTCGGCAGCAGCTGCAGCTCTCATCGCCGGCGGACGACGTTTCGCCGGTAACGGCACCGATCACGTTGCGCAGGACACGACCGGCGGCCTCCTGCATTTGGGCGATGAGTTCGCGTGCGGGATGCGCCTCGTCCAGCTGCTCGGCGGCGCTGGAGGTTGGCATGTGCTGCTCGGGCGTCTCCGAGTGCCGGTGCGGATCATCGCAGGGGCATTTGCGGTGCTTTGGGGATGGCGACGGAGATGGCGGCGGCGGCGGCGGCGGTGGCGGATCTTCCTTGCAGTTGCCGTTGTCGCGGGGTCGCCGCTCCCGGCACACGCTGCAATCCAGCTCGGGCTCGACAGACTGCTCGGTGCTCGGCTGCTGCTCGTCACAGTTGCAGTTCGGGTCCACCGTCGGCTCCGGCGTCGGCTCCACCATCATCGGATCGGTGGCATCTGGCGGGGAAACTTTGCCACGACGCACGCGATAGAACAAATAGACGAGCGCCAAAGTTGCATACGTGGCCTTTGCGACCTGTTGACCAGGTCAGCATGGGGGGATTGGGGAGATCGGAGATAGAGGGGATCAGGATCAGGATCAGGATCTAATTGCACTTACATTCGCACGACCGGCCATTGTGGTGCCGTTGAAATATTTCTTGAAGCCCTCGGCCATCGCGAACAGAGCAGAGATTAGCTTCGGGTTTTGGTCTTATCTATGTATTGAATTTGAGGGAGTCTGGGTCCGGATCCGGGTTTTAACTGAATATTTTGGAATTTTTAAGCTAAACTGAACTACTGAGCGAAGCGTTCAGCAGTTGCCAACTGGGTTTCATAGTCAACAAAAGGAAAGCTAGGCTGCTCTGAACGAGTGTGATCGACTACTCTGTCACTTAAACTTCAAAATACCCATGCTGAAAATCGATAATTATCGATTTAATGTATCTTTCCCTGGAAATCGATAATTATCGAGCATAAGTCAAATAGTTATTCAAAAATTCTATCTTAATCGATATTTATCGATATTTACGTAAAATTACAAAACAATTTGTCTATGTATGCTTCACCTAAACATACATGTTCAATTGTGTGTCTAAAATTTCGTTTAAAACCATCGACTTAAAATCGATATTTATCAATATTTGGTAATGGGCGGGTTTTAAAAAATTTCAATTTCATTTTTATTCACCAAATTCAGTGTCTGTAGCTTTTGTATTCTACGAAATCTAATGAAAAACAAAAACATGCAAACAATATTTATCGATTTAAGGACAAAGAGTAATCGATGCCCTTTAAAAATACAAGTCCACCATTCATTTTAGATTTACGCAAGCAAGTATGTATTAATTTCGTTCAGCTGATTGGATAAGCTCGTAAGCCTGAAAACCAAACGAAAAACTTCAAATTTGTTTAGAATTCGCAACTAGTTTAAGCACGCAATCAGTGATAATAATAACCACAACCCAATTGGTGAATGCTGGAAATGTGAAATGGGTTTTATTAACACAAAACAGAAAACAAGGGATTTGGGTAACACACTTAACTCCTAGGAGAACTGTTTGATATGGTTCTGTGGAGGTGGGAGGCTAGACAATGGGGCATGGCATTCTGATTGTTGTTTTTGATTGATATTGTTAAAGGAACAGCTTCTGCTGGCAGCCCTTGCAGTACTTAAAGCCCTCACGGCGCTGGGCGTTGCGACGACGCATCTTTACCAGGACATAGATCAGTCCCACAGAAGCCCAGGTGGCCTTGGCAACCTGAGATGAGGATGAGGATGGTGTAATAAGGCGGCAGAAACGAACACCAGGAGGCGAACTTACATTGGCGCGTCCACGGACAGTGTTGCTATCAAAAATTCTATTAAACTTGAAGTATTCCGACATCTTGAAAGAGAAGATTGCGTTCAGAATCGGGTGTTTACCTTGCGTATTTAGCTAATCGATCGAACAAATTTGAATAAAAAATTTAAGCTATTTACTTGATTTACTCAAATCTGGTTGAATTTTTTGCCTACTACATATATTTAGATATAGGCACAAATATTTGTCGACACTATGAAAAATATTTCAAGGCCCACTTCGATCTCAGCCAGAGTTGTAATCGAAAATTGGGCTTGGACTTTGATAGACATCAATTATCAAAAAGACAATGCAATCGTAACAAGTATAAATGCTGTATGCGACAATGCTCGACAAGTAGATACCCAGTACGTATTAAAAATTTAAATTGTTTTAGAATAGAATTAACAATATTTACACTTGAAGAAAAACATTTGCTTAATTAAAATCAAAATGTTTCCCTAAATAAAGCCAATGACTCATCTTATATTTGAAATCAAATCTAATCAGAATTGTAAATAAAACCTACAATAATAAATTTTAGAAAATCTACAGAAATGTTGACAATTGTTAGTCAACCTTTTTCGAAGCGTGTAAAAAACGAGGTATTTTTAGCTTCGATTCCACTCGAAATCGTAGCTTGTTAGCTATCGTGAGAATAAAATAAATAATATAAATGTACGATTATTAAGCGATTATTAGAGCCCAATAGGCTGCTTTAGTCAAAATTGTATTCAATTATTTGGACACGTGAACACTTATCTCTCTATCAACTATGTAATTCAAGTAATTTCAAATAGAAATATTTCCATAGAGCCGGCCCCCCTAATAATATTTGGAGAGCTGCAATTTGCAAAACTCCCATTAGGCAAATGGAAATAGCACTTTAGATCACACAAATATAATACTCGCATTGCACCGAAGTGAAGCGAGAAGCGATGCAATTACATCTGAGATCTGAGCATCTGAGAGAAAACGAGAAGGGGAAGCTAACTGGAAAGCGAAGCGAGAAGTTTTGTAAGCTGTCAGGTGGAGATGGGGGGAGTAGAGGCGTAGTTGAAAGTCTAAACTAATGTAATTTAAAAAATTTAAATCAACTTTAGTTAAAAAGGAGCGAAGCGAAAGACGCAATAAATATAATATAATCAAATAATAAAATAAAGATATCTGGTAAAGTACAAGAGAGCATTAAAGGAAAAAGAGAGAGATTGAAACACACTTAAAATACCGCAAGTCGGCAGGCATTACTTGAATTCATGAGAATCACATAGAAGAGCCCAAATTAACATGAGGACTACAGACAACTACAGACAACAAGCATGTTTAAAATTAAAGAAAACTGCGAGGCAACTAAGAATTGCCGCGAGAAGCGGGTTTGCTTAACTAAATAAATATAAAATATAAATAAATTAATAAATTTTGAATTAGAGAAAGAAATTGAACTTTATTAATTGCGCTCTACGCTCTATGTCAAAGTGGAAATGTGGAGAGAAGCAAAGCAAGAAGCAAAATGAAAATTGAAGAAAGAAGCATATTAAAGTAAAGTAAAGTAAGCAGAGACCTATCCAATTTGGATTGAGTTTAAATGCATGTGTAAAATGTTGATGCGAGTGGAGCTCGAGTTGTTGCAAATGCTATCTAAGTCCGGAGATCTTGTTGACCTTTGCGTGTTGTTGCTGCATTGAAAAGCAAGTGACGAGTGGCGTAATCAGAAAACAGGTAATTATTGTACAAATATTATACACACACATATATATATATATATAATAGAAAGAGAGAGGGTGGGTGAGAAAGAGAAGGCGAGTGTTGGTGATGATGGGTGTTTTTACTGTTGGGCGGGTCTTTGGGCTGTGGCGCTGGTGTTGGCACTGGGTCCTATCCCAATGTGGCGTGCCCCGGAACTCCGGAACAATGAGGGGCAATCCTTATTGACGTTCAGATCATCTCACATGCCAATTGGCCTGGCCCAAATGTATGCTATTATATGGGGGCTATAATAATGCCCCGGGGGCCGTCTCCACGATCATTTAAATACGTATGCAAAATTCGATTGTTTTGGCATATAAAAGGTTATAGCGATTACAACGGCCCCATCAAATCATCATGAGATACGTTCAGCTGTTGATCGTTGGCTTCCTGTGCAGCCTGCCGCACTGCTGGGCCGGAGTATGTCTCTGGAATCCAAAGGATTACCTTACACTGCCCGATCCGTTTCCATTTCCATTGCAGGCCACCGAGGAGCAAATGTGGGCAGCCGGCAAACTGATGAGGGATGTGTGTTTACCCAAGTTTCCCAAGGTGACCGTGGACATTGCCGATGGCATTCAGAAGGGCAATCTGCCGGAGGACAAGGATGCCAAGTGCTACATCAACTGCATCATGGAAATGATGCAAACGGTAAGAGAGTGCCCTTATAATTTGGGATTTTTTTTGTTTTTTTTTTTGCTGTGAATTAGAACCTCCTTCCAGATGAAAAAGGGCAAATTCCAGTTGGAATCCTCGCTGAAGCAGGTGGAGCTGCTGATGCCGGATAGCTATAAGCCATCCTACCGGACGGGCATCGCCGCCTGCAAGGATGCCGCCGCCGGTATCAAGAACAATTGCGATGCGGCCTTTGCGCTCCTCAGCTGTTTCCGCGGCAAAATTGAGATATTTGTGTTTCCCTAAAGGTGAATGCTCCTCCACACACTTAAACACACACACACGCTCAAAAAAAAGACAAGAGTTTTAAATGCAAGTTTGTTTTGGGAATACTTTGTAATAAAGTGGAATTCATTTTTGATTTCTTAAACGAATTTCTTGAATCAGGTTTTTTTTTTAATTAAAACAAGCTTTTTGAGTTGTTAAAAAAAAAAATTTGAAATAAGTATTATCTTTTCAATTGAAAAATGTTCAAATTGAAGATATTTTGAAAAGGCTTGTACTTAATTGAAGCACATAGTTCTTGTGTTTCAAGATTTATAGAAATAAGAAATTTTTAAAGTAAAAATGTGCATCAAGTTTCTTTAACAAAACTTTTACTGGATTTAAGCACAAAGTTCTTGGTTTTTATTTTAAACCAATTTTCAAAAATTTTCGCCAAAATTTGTACTTGAAAATTTCGGATTAAAATAACTAAATTGTTGCTTTCATAATAATAAAAAAAATATCTAATATAAATAATTTGTTTTTTGGTATTTCGACAGTTGAAACAATTTTTAAGCTTATTGAAGAATTTGTTTGAAATTGAATTTTGAATTTCTATAGATTCTTAGTTGGAACTCTTGTCAACTCTTTTGAGTTTATATAATTGAATATATATATATATGGGTCACGTGCCAGTTGGGCATTGCGAGTGACGAATTGAACTGTGACGAATTGAACTGTGAATTGTGGCGCACGGCGATTGGCTGCTTTGGTTGTTTTTTTTTTTGTTATTTTTATCGATCAGTGGGAGATGGATCTGTAACATGGAAAAGCATGTCGATCAGCGCATTGCGATCTGTTGCATGCGGATGGGCCGGATGTGTTTGGGGCTATAAAACGGGTTCGACTGGCAGCGGCTTGAAGGAAACGTGCAGCGGCACTGAAGGAGCAACAATCAACAACAATCGAGATGATGCAACAACAACAATGGATGCTGATGCTGATGCTGGCCTGTGCCGGCGCCTGGCTAACGGTGGTCCATGCCGACGATGCCGAGGAGTCAACGATGTCGCTCAGCGAGGTGGTCGAGCTCATCGAACCCTTTGGCCAGGGCTGCGATCCAAAACCGGAGCCGGGTAAGCGGGCCCCGAAAATGGTGTCGATCCAATTTTGTAGTTAAACTTCGGAACTTTAGCGCACATTGAGGAGATGGTGCTCAACAAGGAGGATGCCTCGCACGAGAGCAAATGCTTCCGACGGTGCATGCTGCAGCAGTTCGAGCTGATGGCCGAGGGCCAGACGCAGTTCAACGAGGAGAAAACGGTCGATATGATGAACATGATGTTCTCCGACAAGGAGTCCGAATCGAAAACGATTGTCGGCAAATGCAATCAGGCTGTGCCCGACGTCAGCGATGAGTAAGTGCAGCACAATAATAATGATGACCCCACCTAATTCACCCTTTTATTTCTTTTTTTTTGTCCAGGTGCGAGGTGGCCCACGGCATATCCATGTGCATGCTGCGCGAGATGCGCGACGCCAACTACAACATTCCCGAAATTCAATAGTAGTTGGCTGTTACAGCAGTAACAACAACAACAACAACACACACACACACATACACATCTCTTTTTTTTTGTCACCTGGCCTAAAGCTATTTAAATAATTTGTTACACTTTGTATATACATATATATTTTTTTTGTATTTCATATTTTTTTTTTCTTTTGCTTGAATCCCAAAACACGCACGCCCTACCAAAAAAAAAAAAAAAAAAAAAAAAAAAAAAAAAAAAAAAAAAAAAAACTTTTTAATAATTACACACCAACCCCCCACACAAAACACCCACC
>SCDY01001516.1:0-27592 GCA_004143825.1 Drosophila micromelanica
AGCTGGTCTGTCTGTTGGCCTGCTGGTTAGGGTTTTTCTTTTCCGGTTTTTTGGATTCTGTTTTTCCCGCTGTTTCTTTTTTTTTTTTTTTGTGTATGTATTTTTTTTCCTCTGATCTTCATCGCGTTGATGATGATGGCTTTTGCCTTGGTTTTTGATGTCTATTCGTTATGCATAACAGTTAACATGAGAAGAATACAAAATCTGAAGACTACACAGCTTAACGCCCCAAACTACATCAACAAATGCCCAAAACGCTTGGCCAAGTCCAAACTAATTTATTTGACACGCCCGACTGACAGTTGCGGAGTGATGTCTTCACTAAAGCCAATAAAACTAATCAAAAAGATCTTGGTATCGAAACGAGTTTTGGGAAACTCGAAGAACTGATTCATTCTCAAACATACTTACTTAAAAGACTGATAAATGGCGTTACCCAAGGACTTTATAATATAAAGATTCTACAGTTGCAAGCTAACTTAAAAACTGATAAGCCTATATTCTATCCAACTTTAAATTTTGAAAAAAAAACTGTTTCGAAATAGAGATATTTTGTTTTACCAAAAAGACCCAAAAAATTTATATTTTCTATAATGCAAAAGTTTTCAATGCAGGATTTTTTGGATCTAGCATTAAAATCGGTTCAGTTTTGGCAAAGATATGACAGTTTGAAATAGTGGACCTATGGATCCAAAAGCTTTACATGTCAACATTTTTGTCAATTTTGGCGTGATTTTTGACCAAAAATTTGACACCCTCAAAATCAGTTCAAGTGATGTTTTTTATACTATTAAAGCCAAATACAAATCGATTAAAAATATAAATTTGGAATTCAAAATTTTGAAAAATTTTTTTCCAAAATTAATAGGGAGTACATAATATTTTCGAAAAAATTTAAAAAAATTTATTTTCAAAAGTGCATATATTTTAAATGCAGAATGAATTTAGAGGACAAATCATGAATAAAATGCCATCAAACATGAAAATCGGTTCAGTTTTGGCAAAGTTATGGGAGGTTGAAATATTGGAGCTATGGATCCAAGAGCCTTACATGTCAAAATTTTTGTCAACATTGGCATGATTTTTGACCAAAAATTTTACCCCCTCAGAATCAGTTCAAGTGATGTTTTTTATACTATTTAAACCAAATACAATCGATTAAAAACAGAAAATTTGCAATTCTAAATTTTGAAAAAAATTTTGTTTCGAAAATTGACAAGGGGGGGTACATGATATTTTCGAAAAAATTGAAAAAAAAATTTATTTTCAAAAATGCATATATTTTAAATGCAGAATGAATTTAGAGGACAAATCATGAATGAAATGCAATCAAACATGAAAATCGGTTCAGTTTTGGCAAAGTTATGGGAGGCTGAAATATTAGAGCTATGGATCCAATACATGTCAAAATTTTTGTCAACATTGGCATGATTTTTGACCAAAAATTTGACCCCCTCAGAATCAGTTCAAGTGATGTTTTTTATACTATTTAAGCCACAATCGATTAAAAATATAAATTTAGAATTCAAAATTTTGAAAAAAAAAATTTCCAAAATTAACAAGGGGGTAGAACATGATATTTTCGAAAAAATTGAAAAAATTTATTTTCAAAAGTGCATATATTTAAAATGCAGAATGAATTTAGAGGACAAATCATGAATAAAATGCCATGAAACATGAAAATCGGTTCAGTTTTGGCAAAGTTATGGGAGTTTGAAATATGTCAAACTATGTCATTCTTAGGAATGTAATTTTAATTCTTATGGCCTTATTGATTACTAATGTTCTTCAATCTGAAAAACAAAGGGCCGCAAAGTTACTATTAACTGAAATTATTTAACAAAATATAAAAGTTTATATCTTATGTTATATAAAATGAAGGGGCTAATTGACTACAATAACTAACTAATCCCGTTCTCGTTTCTAAAAAAAAAATACCCTCTTTAAGGTATATTTGGGGCTTATGACCGAACAGACTTATTTGCCATTTCATAAGAAATGGTAAAAGTCTGGCTTTTAGTTATGTATGAACATTTCTTGAACAAAATATGCAAATATCGATAGATTATCGATAACATAACAATTATTGCTCTGTTTTCAGTCAATTTGCATTGTTAATTTGCAGTTCGACAGCGAAAAGAAAGTGTTTCTTTTTTCTTATGAATTCCCTAAGCAAATTAGCAGATATTCCAATGAAATAAAACGATAACAACAACAGCAACAACAACAAAAACGATAACAACAACTGGCCAACGACGACTTGTTACGCATCTCCTTTGAACGCGCCGATTGTAGATTGTTTCTTTATTTTTTATATTTTTGCTGTTTGTTTTTTATTTATTTATTTACTTTTTGTTGGTTATTTTTGTTATTGTCTTGTCGATAGATAATAAAGAAGGCAATTAAAACGCGCGGATCGATAAATTAGCAATTATGAAGAATCACAGAAACGAGATTTCCAAGAAGTGAATCTCGTATCTATTTAAGATTCGAAGATTCTCTATTCGCCAAGCGATATATGTAAAATTATGTAAAGTTCAAGGCGTGGATGATTTGTGGCATGGGATCATGCGCTAAGTTTGTAAGCCATGACTAACGCAGCCAACTAATCATAAATTGACAGCAAGAACTTAACACACTCTTTTGTTCCGCACAAAAGCTAATTGCTATATTACACAAGTAGCAAGGTTGCATTCTACGAAATATTAATATTATCATAATTTATATTAAAACATATATATGTTTCCTAATTAAGAACATTAGGGCTTTTTCATTTATAAACAATAAATTTTAATAAGCACTAAAATAAAAGCTCTGTTAAGTATTCAACTTCCTTGTTCTTCTTCTTTCTTTTAATAGAAATACGATTTCCAATACTAATATAACAGACAAATCTTTCGCTTTAAAGTACTTCCTATCCATATCATTTGTGATAACGCATATATAATTTCATCTAATGGCTAACTTCTCTTTTTTCAGGTTTTGCTTCTCTCCTTGTCATAAACATTAGCAAAACCCATTAAGTGCCCCATTTGAAACAACTTCTTTTTTTTTGCAAAACCGGACTTCCGTTTGCAAAAAAAAAGTTTAATTAAAAGGCTTAAATATTTTATAGAAATTTTTATTTCATATTTATTTATTCAAATATTGATACAAATAAATATGCGTAAAATAAAAACACGTTCCAAGTGCAACAAATTTCTTTAATTTTTAGCTTCAATTTAAGTTGAAGTTTTTTTTTGGATCCCAGTATCAGAGCTCCACAATATGGTGGAGCTGGCTTAGCTGTCAGATTTGGAGCATATTATTGCTTATTAATTTAAATGATTATAATTGATATTTTATGGCATTTGGACGCCATGTGCCGCCACATTTATTTAGAATTCGATCCGCAAGATCCAGGCAAATGAAATTTGATAACTGGAGAGCTTGTTATTGTTGCGGACCCACTTGTTGTAGTTGTTGTTGTTCCTTTTCGCCTTTTGTCAATGGTTCTGGGCCATAAATAATATCTAACTGGCTATATGATATGCATACCCTAACCGACAGGGTACATTGAAAATGATGAGATTCCAAGAGAGATATAAAAAACTTCAAACTAGTCTACTTTAGTTTAGTGAAAGCTTATGTGCCGAGCTTTATTTGTTGAGCTCTGTCAACTGTTAAAAAAACCTCTCCCACTCTATCTACCTTTATTCTTAACCCTTCAAATATATATATGCTTGATTTCTACAAATTTATTTTAATTATGGTGAGGGTATCGTTAAGTCAAAGGTTCTTTTAGCCAAACAAAACCTAAATTCAGCTTAAGGAAATGCGCTAGGCAACACCAATTAGAACGGCAAGTAGAATGAAGAAAAAGCACACACACGCACATTATCGAATTTGGCAACAGCGAGATTTGAAACAGAATCCGTGAAACTGATTTCTGAATTCAGAATCGGATTCAGGTTTTCTTGGTGTTGGTTCTGATTCTGGTTCTGGTTCTTGTTTCTGCACAGTGGTCATTTTACCGGTTATGCATATTGACTTTTTTGCTCCTTTTTATGGCAATTTTTATGTACGCCGTATGTTTTCTACTTTTTTTTGTTTTTCTTTGTTTTTGCGCATATATTTATAATGGCTTACAAATAAATAACCAAAATCGCGATTTGCATAAGCTAAATAGAAAGCTAAACACGTTTTGCTTTTACCCGAAACGTAAAGTTTGTTTTTTTTTCGACAGCTTGTTTATAGTATTTTTATTTATTATTTATTTATTTATTTTTAAACATGTGTGTAGGTTTTTTTTATTTTTATTCTGGTAGGATGGTAGGTGGAGATTTGGTTTTATTTTTTTTTCTGTCAGCTTTTGGGCTTAAATTCGCTCATAATTCACTTATTAGCGAACCAGTTCATAAAACGATTATCGACAGTGATCGGTTCATCAATGATCTCAACTCAATTTAGGCGTGGCAACAGGTGCAACCCACAGCAGCCTGCCAACACTAAAATAATACAAATATATATTAAATAAACTATAATAAAAAAAAAGAACACAGCATTATCTTCCCGACGGTTGTTAAATCGAATTAACACGCGAAAAGAACATAAAATGTACTATTAAAAATGGAATGTGTACGACTAGAAAATACCCTATCTGCAGTTTCATGGCAAATTTTTGCATTTAGTTAATAATTTTTTAATAAAAAAATGTTTAATATGTTCAAAAATAAATAAGTCTTGGAAAAGTTTTTTAAAAAAAGTAGCTCATGATTTTTAAAATTAAAAAATATATAATATAAATTATATATATATATTAATAATAAAATTTAATAATAATACATATATCAATATATCAACATGTTTGAAGTACACAGGGAAATCGCTTAGCTTTTGGAAAGGTTTGGAATTAACTCGAATAGAAATAAAACAGCTTTATTATACTACCTATTTTATGGCTAAAAGCCAATAAAAACGCCAGAGAAACGCCATAAAGGTGATTGTTATGTGTGCGTGCGTTTCTGGTTGTTTTAGTTTTTAATTATAATTTGAATACTAATTATATTTAAAAAATCTTCATCAATAAATCCAAGTTGAAGAGCTTCTTCCTGCACAAAGACAGTTCCCAGAAGACTGCGTTTTTAAAAATGTTGATAAAGATTATTAATACCATAATCAACGACAACTCAGGCATACGAGTATTTTACGCGTTACTTAATAAATAATATTTAAATTCATTTGAGTTTTCCGCAACGCTCGGAAATCCCCCTCCCCATGAAAGAAACTTGAGACCAAAGCGTGTTTCTCCGGCTCATTGAGTTTATTATGTGTGTGTGGAAGCGTGTTCTAAAAATAGCTGTCATTAAAATTCAACATTCTAAATACAATACAAGTCACAAGATTCAATACAAATTAACGGCTAAAACTTTTATTTCCGATTAGACTTCTGTACGCCATACAAATAAGTTCAGTGAAACTTACAGCTGTTAATTTACGGTTCCACTCGCTTAGTTTTACTCAATTCCATGAGCTTATGCAATTTTTACAGCAGACACAAAACACTCAATTAAAACAGTTTTATTGCTTGTCGTTCCATTTGTTTAACGCACAAGCGATCGCCCTTGTAAAAGCACAGCTCACAAATCACTCAAGCAATGAAAATGAAAAAGACAAGAAAAAAAAAAACACCGCCCAAGACACAAAGACACTTGCTCCACTTCCAAAAGGTTTACAGTGCCAGACAGCGCGACTCCAAAAGCACACACACACACAGAACATACATACATACAAACATATGTACATATGTACATATACATAGTGTGAGCGCGAATATGTGCGCTTCCATTGAGAGCAGCAACCAGCGCGTGCGCAACAACAACATCTGCCCACGGGGCGGGTTACAGTTATTTGTTAGTTAGTTAGGCAAACATGCGCCCATATAATTAAGCTCGCTCTCGGCGTGCGCGTGTGCATTTGCATACATACATACATACATACGTACGTACGTACGTTCGTGTATGTGTGTGTGTGCCCAGCAACGATCGTTCGTCGCATGCGCAGCTTCCACTTAATTGTTTTTGTGTTTCCTTAACATATAAATTAACTGGCTCTTAGCTCTTATTTACATATGCATGTGTGTGTGAGTGTGTCTGCGTGTCACATGCGCAGCTTACACTCAATTGTTTTTTCGTGTTTCCTTTTTGGTGTTTTGCATGTGTTTACACATGTCGCAATTAAAGGCAATTCTTTTTGCCTCTTTTGCTTTCTTCGTGCAGCTAAATTATCGACGACGTTTTAATGTTCTTGTTTAGCCGCTGTATTTTTTTCTGCTTTTGGGTGTCTTAGCTTGTGCTCTGTCATAATTTGCACCTGCGCGAAAACCGCACTCACAAATTAGGTTCATTAAGGTGCGGCAGGCACAGTGTCAGCTAAAATTTAACAGCGGCGTCAGCTCAATAAGTGAGAGTGATTTTAACTTCAACTCAATATTTGTTTTGTAGCCTTATTTGATCACCCGCTTCATGTTTGTGTATGCAGACCGTCAGCGGGCACTGTGCGCGTTGTGTCATGTTATGGGATATGTCAAAACAAGTTTGGCCATTAGAAGCAACACATTTGGCCCGATAGATTGTTGGATAGATATTCAAATCTAGAAACACTTCTTCTTCTTGGCCCTCCAGTTGAAACCGCGTCGGTTCATGAGTAATACATCATTTGTGCGTGCATGAGTGGGTGTGTGCGAGTGTGTGTGTGTCTCTATTTTTGTTTTTCTCCTTTTATTATTATGAGGCACTTTAATGGGCACACTAAACAAATCGCGCATCGATTCGATATTTCCGCCTGCTGCTTAGGCGCAGCAATTAAAAAATTGACAGCTGTTCTGCCAATTAATCTAACATAAAAATCCTAATGAAAAACTAGATAAATATAAATAAAACAATCGAAAATCCAGATAAATTGTTATAAATGTCTTAACGAGTTACGTTCATAAATTAAAGCCCAGCTAAAAACAAAATGTCAGCCATAAATTCTCGATTCCAAATAGTTGAAAGTTGTGTGTGCAGAGAGGGTTTTTTTTCGTTTTCGACGATTCTTTTTTAGCATCAGGAAATTGCCAATATCTACGGCTCATGGCGATAACCTGCCTGCTCTAATGCGCGTGCGCATCCCCGCACTACGCTGATTTGTAGGGTATGCTGGTGTCTAATACACTCGTGTATCAATTTAACATGTACATGTACTTTTCATGCTTTGTGTGAATACCTTTTAAAATATCCCTCATTAATAAAGTACCAAATTTTATGCCACCTTCCAAGCGCATTTCCACTTTGTTAGAAGACCAATTAACATGTCTGTTAAAATTAATCAAGTTGTTTGATATAATGAGCTGACTCAGTGAACATAATCTAACATTTAATTCTGAATTTATGTGTTTGAATATTCATACTTTTCTTAGTACATGTATTTTTTTGTTTTTTACTTTGGTAAATTCCCAAATGTTGATATTTACCTAATGGCTGTTCATTGAACAAAGTGTCCAAATGTTATGCTTTTTATTAAGGGAATTTCCACTCTTTAAGCAGTTAAGCCAAAAATCTTCAAATATAAACTGAACCGATTAACTTGATTGATCTGACATACACTAGTGAGTATATACATACATACATATATATGATTGATATGCATTCTCTCTCTCTCATCTGATCTACTTTACAACACTAAACAGCTCAAGTGCACAATTACCCTTTATAAGCTACTTACATGGAGTGCAGTGCATAATGTCGATCACTTATCTCACCTCTCTTTGTAGGACATCCCAACTTCGTTGTGCCAATTTCGTTTATGCTTGTGTATTATTTTTTGAGCGACAGCAGATGAATTAAATAAATGTTATGTGCATTTGTTGCCTAATTGAAACGATTGTGCAAAAGGGGAAAGGTTATTGCGCAGTCATCGTTGTGCTGCTTCTTCTTATTATTATTCGCCACGCGGAAGCGACTTTGACTCTTAGCTTGGCAAAAATTGCACTCCAACATCCAGTGGAATGTTTGATGAGTGACTTTGGGTGTGCTCTTGAGTGCGCCTGGAAGCATGCGTCGGTTTTGAGTGCTGGCAATTAATTTTTGATGGCGCTCTAAAGAGTGCTACAAAAAATAAACGATTTTATTTTTCATTTTTTATTTATTTTTTTTTTAGCTTTTTGTTTTTTTTTCATTTGTTTTTATTTAGGATTTATACAATAACTTAACATTTGTTTGCGTTTGGAATCGGAAATATACAATATTAAATATTGATTTCTTGCTTGCATTTGTTTTAATTCACTGATTTTGTTTATTTTTGATTTTTAGTTGTTCATTTTGTTTGAAATTGAATTAGCACATATTTTGGGGCTTGCTATTACATATATTTTCTTTCTATTTTGTTTTTTATTTTTTAATTTAATAATTTTTGTTGTTTGTTTTTGTTTAATAATATTATTACATTTATCAAATGCAGCACATTAATGCTTAGGCTGTGTGTGTGTGTGTGTGTGTGAGTATATTGAGTGTGTGTGTGGCGGTCCATTTCGGTGTTCTCTTTAACTATTTGGTTTAGCTTTCAATATTTTGCAGCTGAGCTAGCGAATAAAACCCGCGACAAACGCACAAATTGCACTAGTCTGCTGATGTTCGTATATATGTATGTATGTATGTGTGTTTGTGTGTGTGTGTGTATGTTGGGTGGGTGGTTGCATTTTACATACACACACATGCATCTATGTTGTTTTTACTGTAAAGGAAGTTAAAGCTTAGAGGCCTAAAAAATAAAGTTCTCTACTTCACACACACACACATACATCAATTGTGTGTGTGTGTTTGTGTGTTAATTTATCAGCAAATAAAAAGAAATCTTTTTCAGTGCACATTAAGACTGGCTTCTGTTTTTTACTGCAAAATCACATTAAAAGCAGCTGACTTTTAAGCAAGTCCTACAAAATAGCTGAAAGAACAAGCAGCACAGCAACAATTGTTTTTACCTAAGAAACTTATCTGAAGAGCACAAAAAAATGTATATTAAACTATGCCTGCTAAACGAATAAAAAAACATAGCTAAAGCAACCGAAAAATAGTAAGAAATAAACGAACTCAACTAAAAGCACACTCTTAAGTTCGTTTAGCATGTCGAATTCTGTGCGTAATTCATGCGTGAAAGTTCAATTGGGTAACTGGCCAGTTAACTGTACGATTTTGCAAGCTTTTCATTTACGCTCTCTTTCTCTCTTTGCCTTCAGTAGATGGGATGGTGTGTGGGTGTGTTTGTGTGTGTGCATATATCTCTGTTTATTTTTGTATTGTTTTTGTTAAATAGTTTTTTTATGTTTTGTATATTTTCTTTAAGGTTTTAACATTTAATTTAATTTCATTACTTTCATCGTCATATAAATAAAAAATAAATACATTTTGTTTTTCTGTTATTTTCTCATTATGCATGCAGGCTGTTCTGTTCTTTCTCTTTATCGACTTTTTAAATACTCTTTAAAAAGCAGCACTAATATTACAAATACGAAAAAAAATATATATATATTATGTATGTATGTATATAAAGTCGAGTCACATTACAAAAAAAAAAAAGAAGGAAAATATAAACATATATATATATATATATATATATATATATATATATATATATATATATATATATATATATATATACATGTACATATTTATTTATATATATGTACATATAGTGTATATATATTTGATCAGCATCCTAATAAACAACTGTTTAATTGCTGGCTTTAGCATCGGCTTTACATATACATAAATATTTATATATATATACATACATACATATATCCAGACTAACAAATATATAAATATACATATATATGATATATACATATATGTATATATATACACGTGCATGCATATGTATTATATATATTATAGTTTTTTGTTGTTTTAAATTTAAGCTGCAACTGCACGTGGGTTAGACAGCGACAGCTATAGCGCGCATTGAGTGTGTGAGTGAGACAGCAATAATAGCAGCAACAGCAGCAGCCAAAGTTAGCTGTTGCTGTTACTGTTACCGTTACAGTCACTGTTACTGTTTACATTTTCTGTTCCTGTTTCTGTTCTTGGTTCTGTTCAGAGAGCTCGTGTTTCAATTATTTTTGTTTTATGTTTGTTTTCGTTTACATTTTGTTTTATGTTTGTTTTTCTGTACTCTTTGCTGTTTGTTTGTTTGTTTTGTTTTGTGTTGTAAGCAAGCGTTTCAATGCAGCAGCATTTCAAATATCAACAGCTTCGGTTTGCTTTTGTCCCCCGTCAAAAAATTAGCATTTAACATTAACATTAAATATGATACGCCCCATCGTAACACCCGCCCCTGACACGCCGCACAACATTCCCCGTTGATCCAATTGGATCCTCGGATTGCGCTCTCGCATCTGTTCTCTGCATCGTTTTTCTTCTTTCTGTGGGCGATTCGTTTGTCTCGTCTGCTTTGCCTCTAGTTGTGTGTAGATGTTGTTGCTTTTTGCTTTTGTTGTTGCTGTGGTTGTTGTTGACCCTCGCGTTGATTATTGCACCACACAGCAGCCCTTTTTCTTGTTCTTCTTCTCGTCAATGACCACATGACTAGCCGAAGTTGGTCCGGGCACCACCTGCTTAGAGACTTGAGCCAGAGAAGTGACGCCATTATTGCTCTCCGCTTTGCCAGCTGCCGTTGCCGCTGCACCACCAGCTCCGGTTCCGGCTCCACCTCCAGTTCCTGTCGAGCTGGCCACCTTGCTGCCGTGGGAATTTGTACCATTTTGTGCTGTCGCTTGATTCTGCGAGAGCTGCAAACGAGTCAGAAATAAGAGAACGAGCGAGAGAGAGAGAGAGAGAGAGAGAGAGAGAGAGAAAGAGGGAGATGATCTTCTGAACTAATTAAGCGAGTGCGTTTCAGCGAGTACATATAATATATATTTGAAACAAGTACAAATAATGAGAGCTTTTCTTCAATAAGTTGAGTTCAGCGAGTGTTTTTGTAACGAGTGTTAAATAAGTTGAATTTACTTGAACGAGTATTTTTAAGCACGTACAATTTACCGAATGTATTTTAACGAGTTTATTTACCGAGCTTATAATAGCGAGTAAATTGCAGTGTGTGTATTGTAACGAGTATTCGGTAAAGCAACTTCACTCCAACGAATATACTTTTAAAAAATATTTAACGAAGTTGGGGTTAGCTTATATATTATTTAAGTGTGCACATATAAAAGAGTATTAATGTGTATTTTAGCAACAATATGTTGAATCGTGTAGAAATTATGAAAAATAAATAGTTTCCCCATTTATCTGTAAATAGGTTATATAAGCAAGTCTTAATCCATGCTGTGTGCAGTTTATAGGTGTGCAAGATATGATATCATTTTCAGATAAATACACGATAAGTATATCGTTTTAAAGTTGACGTTTGTCATGTCAAATTTAAAAAGATTTCAAAAAAGTCTTGATGTGGATCATTTTCATTTATATTGAAATTTATGACGAACAAGTTTTTGTTGCTCTGAACTATAAAGAAACCTCTAAATACTTGATATAGCTTAGAACTAAAAAAGAAATATTGTGTTGAAATATAAACGACTAAGCAATACTCTATGTTTTTGTGGTAACAGTTAATTAATTGCAAGGCAGTGTCTTTTAAACAGTAAGTATACATGTTCAAAATTATGTATTTTCTAAATTTTTTATAGTTACAAAAACACTCGCTGAAGTAAATTTTTTGAAGAAAAGTCCTCATTTCATCTATTTGCTTTATAAATAGTTTTGATCTTTAAAATAGTATGATTGCCATGTTAAGAGATAAGCTTTTGGGAAACATATATTTATGGCACTTTTAATTTTGTCAAAGGAAACTTGTTTAATTTGTGAAGGCTTAATTCACTTGAAACCAAAATAAAGTTGGTAGTTGGCCAAATATGAATTTGTTGGAAAACGACAAACAAAAAATCTGTCTTTTGTACACACACAAACTGTATCCAAACACTTGTTGGCCACTTTTTTGCTTGATGCCAGAAATTGTGGCCAACTTGCTGTTGCTTACATTTGTTTTGGTAATTGTCTCGCCAATTGCGTTGCTGGCGCCGTTACAGTTATCATCGCCGTGCTGTGCGTTCCCGTTGCCTATTGTTCGATCCTCTGTGGGCGTGATGGGCTTGCCACCTAAGTGAGAGAGAGAGAGAGAGAGAGAGAGAGAGAGAGAGGGAGAGTTAAGCAAAAGAGAACTATTGGGAGAGTATTTCAGTTTACCGCGTATCATGCTAACGATTTCATCAGCCTCTCTGGACAAATCGCCGCCGGGGCGAAATGGATTATCCCAGCCGGAATCAGTGCTGTGTTTCAAAAGTTAAAATATTATATATGATTATTATTCCTTGATCGATTTTTGATCAGACTCACCTCTGCTGTCTGTCGTAGGCTGGTCCCAGGCCCACAGTGGGCTGCATCGTTGCCGTCGCCATCTGCGTATAGTCTATGTTACAATTGTAGCTACTAAACGTATTATCTAAATTATCTGAAAAACTCGTTAATGTATATTCGGCTGGTGGACAAATCTGTTGCGGTTGACTGCTCTGATAAATCGAAACGCGGACTATCGAACGCTCCGATCTGTAAAAACACATATAGAGAGAGAGAGAGAGAGAGAGAGAGTAAGCAATAAGTAAATAATATCGTTTTTAAGAAATCTCGAAAATTGAAACGCCGCACCCCATAATTAAATTCAATGTCAATTAAATTAAGTCATTTGCCAATTGCGTCGCCGGTTTGAACCTTTCAACTCAATTTTTCAATTGAAATTCGTTCACAAATGGAAATTGACATGGCAAGACCGCAACAGAAAATCTCGGCTATAGCTCTATATGCTATATACGATTGAACGTTCGCCCCCCTCCCCTCCCCACATCTCTTAACTAGTTTTATTTGTTTTTGTTTTGTTTTCTATCAGCGCGTGCCACACAAAATGTCGCATTCATTATATAATCAATCCAAAGAGAGAGCGAGAGGGAGAGAGTGAGAGAGAGGACTCTCGCTCTCACTGGCTGCCAACCCTGACCATATCTACTTTTATTTCAAGAAATGTGCTTTGCGTCCTTAGGGGACTTCAACGTGTTTCCACATGACTCCTTTTATTGCGACTTGGAAATTACGTATGTTCGCAAAGTTGATCAACTTTGGGTTAAAACCAGTTGGGAATCATAGGCGCACACTGTGCCCAACTTGTTTACGAACTGTGCTTATGTCATATGTAACTTCAACTAGCTGTGAATTATAAATAGATGTTTAATACAAATATATATTTCTGATCAAGTATATGATTTAAGCAGTTTAGAATTATAAGTTCTTACAAGAGCCGGTTGAGAATTAAGTGATGAATATGTTAATAATAATTTTCTCAAAATTGTTTTAAATTTAAAATTCATTGAAAATGGGTTTTAACACTTTTTCTAATTCTTATTTATTTTCGTTTTAAAATATAGAAAAAAAAAACACTTAATTTTTGTCAAGTATTTTAAAGAGTTCAAATTCTTATTACAATAATTTTAATTATTTTTTTCTATTACTTAAGTTTTTGTTTATTTTATTATTATTCTTATTTAAGTATTTCTTATTGCGTTCCTTTTTTTGGCAAGCAACCTTTTAAATTTTCCCACACAGAGTCGAACCTGGCTAAGAACTAATTGACTTGTGACCTCATTTAAAGCTGTTTACAGCCAAGAAAGGTGGTGCAAACGAGCAGAGAGTAAGAAAAGGGTTTGCCAACAGAGATGATAAGTTGCATTCAGTAAACTTGTGAGTCATAACTTGGCTAATAGCTGAACGTAACCCATCCCATACCATTAGCCTGGTAAATAAAAACAAACTAATTGCACAATTTTACGAGCACAAGAAGAGGAAGAAGGGCATATAAAAACAGTTGCATGCGAAAAGTCTTTTGATTTACAAAACTTGGTTAAAAAGTCTATTATGGAAATTTGATGAGTTTTTTCTTAAGAAACTTTAACTACGCCATAATTCACAACGAGTTCTAGTCTGGGGTGGGATAGAAAAACAAAAAAAAAGCCTAGCAAAAGAATAGAACCTAAAACTAACTCATTTAACAAACAGCTTTTTATCATTTCAATTATATTTCGTTTTAGTTTTTTTTTACCAGGTTCGTTACTTTCTAAGTTTTCATTCTATTTTTGGCTTTTAATTTGTTCTTCTTCTTGCTGGTTTCTTTGTTTGGTTCCTGGAAACTGAAATGAGCCGCAAAGCAATATTCTTAGCTCTATTTAATGCTCTTTTGGGCCTGTTTCGGCCCGTTCGCTAGCCCGATGTAATCTACGATCCAACGTTTTTTTAATTCTTTGTATGCCGCTGTCCATCAGCCATTCTAGCCGTGTCTCTAACCTCTCCTCCCCGCCCCTTCCCCTGCCCCTTCCCCTCTGTTAACGTTTATTCTCCGCCAGTTTAGACAGTTGTTTTGCCTATTTTGCCAGTCATTTTTCATTCCTATTTTTTTGTGATTCTGTGTTTTGTGCGTTTAATACAAAAGCCCAAAGTTGTTTGGGACAAGTTAAGAACAAGTCTGTCTTTTGTAGTTGCGACTGCCAGCTACCCTGTAGTCCAACAATTTGGGTATATTTATTATATTTATTTATGCATTATTATATCTACACATCTGTAGAATAAATTTTGTGTCTTTAAAAAATTATTTAAAACATCGAACCGACAAGAATTTAGACTGATTATCTGATTTTCATATCGTTAAGAATGAAATAGAAAAAATCTAATCAACAGGAATTTATACTGATCAAAATGAAAAAGAGTTTCTGGATTCGTAGATTGCAACTTTTTAAGATTGATTAAAATATGTTCAGCACTTATAAAGTGCTGTAAAACTTAATCAGATTTAAACGTATATAGACACTATATGTAGACATGTACATACCAGTATATCACCTTTGATCTTATCATGTATGATCAAGCAGTTAAATGTAATTCAGTGGAACAGATCAAAAATGATAGCTCTTGATATATGATATGGTAAATATATTGTTAATCATCAAGAAAACATTCACTAATCAAACATATAGTATTTGTACCTGATAAAATCAATTGCTTCTTTAAATTATATAAATATTTGCCTTGTTATATGGCATAATAAAATTTCTTCTATCTCTATGATTAGAGGGTATAGAACGTCAGTTTTAACAAAAAGTTCGAATGAAAATCGAATCGAATTATATTTGAAAAAAAAAAAAAAACAAAAAACCGATTTCGTCAGCCAGCGCCAGTTTGTGTTGTTTTATCTGTTTACTTTTCAAATACACTTCATAAATTCAACGATGTAGTCACTAATGTTGTTGTTGTTGTTGTGGTAGTTGTTTTTGCTGTTGAACATGTGAAGATTACGTCATGTGCCGAAATTGATATGCGAATGCGACAACAACAACAACAAAAACAACAACAGTAACAACTGTAACAAGCCGAGCGACAAGAACAAGCAAAGTTACAAGCACAAGAAACAAGTTTTTAAAATGTTTCTCTTTTGTTTGCCTCTTAGTTTTTGAGTGCCAGCGGGGGAGATCAGGGCCAATCGTCTCATCATAAACTTCCTTTTGAAGTGTTCAAATAAATTGAAACACATGAAGAAAAAAACTGAAGAGAAAATAAGCAAAGCTAAGAAGAAAATAAAACTAAAAACTTGTTGCTGGAACTAAACAGCTTCTGGCGTGGGATGGATGCAAATGGAAGTGCAAGTGGGAGTGTGTGTATGTTTGTGTGTGTGTGAGTGAGAAGTGCAAGGTGTTGGAAAACAAAATGCGGCGGCGAACTTGAGCGCACTCTCGCACTGTTGTTGTTGTTGCTGCTGCAGTTATTTCGCCTTCGCCTTGTTCCAGTTGCTGTTGTTGTTGCTGTGTTAGTTCTTCAAAGGCGATGAGCGCATCAAGTTTGGCGGCAAAGCAGAGCAGCGCAGCGAACTTTCAATTAGTTTTCGGACGACGTCAGATCTCACGCACGCACACCAGACACACACACACACACGAATGCACGCACTTAGGCAATGAGAGCAGCGTAAATTAATTTAACAAATTACAGACATTTGTATATGTATGGACGTTTGTATGCATGGAGATTTGTGTCAGTAAATGCGAGCCCCACCCGCGCGCAACCATTAAAAAAATAATACAGAAAACGAAAAGAAATTAAAATAACAGTTGAACGAAATGTTAATTGAACATTTTTGCAACTGACGTCAAACAAGAGCAACGGCAACGGCAGCAGCACCCACAAAAACAAAAACAAAAACCCAACCAATTTATTTGCATGCCAATTGGAAAAATGCTTGCATCTTGTTTTTGTTATTCGCCCGCAATAAAAGCAGCGTTACACGCGTACCTGCTGCTGCTTCATTAAAAGAGAGTACACAATTTTTTTTTTAAAACACATGCGATCACATGGCTACATTATAGAATTTATAATATATATGGTCACACACAAATAAACACACATATATTTGAATATATATGTGCATATATATTTATTTGTATATATAGAAATAACAACGACGCAGCGGGCACGAACAGCGTCTAAACTTAAAGCTATGTCTAATTTATGTACAAACAAGGCACTATATTTTAAAGCACACACATAGGCACAGGCACGCATACACTTGCCAGCGCTAGTCGGGCAGTGTATTTTAATTACGTTCACAGAGCATTAGCTGAGCTGACACAAGAGAGTGAGAGCAAATGAGAGCGCAAGAGCGCGCGCGTGGGGAGTGGCAAATGGGGTGGTGAAGTGGTGTTGGCGGGCTAACGAGGCCTCTGTTGCGGGAGGGGGAGGCAAGCAGGCGGGCACTCGGGGCTAGTGTGTATTATTTTTTGCGATGAACTCACTGTGCGCATCCCACCATGGACAACAACAACAGCGGCAGCAGCAGCAAAGCGTAACACACCGTGTGTGTGCGCACTGGTGTTGGTGTGTGTGTGTGGGGCAAAATCACAACACACAACAATGGCACAAATTACTTTCACGTTGTTATATTGTACGGTTTTTTTCTTTTACAATAATTTTTTTTTGGGCAATTTGTAAAAAACCATGCATTTACCAACACTGTTGTTGCTGCTGCTGCTTGTGGGAGTAGTGAGTGCAAACACCCAACAGCCACCCTCTTTCTCGCTCTCTCACACGCACACACACACACACACCCACTAACCACTTGCACTGACTGCTGTTAGCGTTTATGTGAGTGTGTTTTTGTGTCCCTCTTTGGTACGCACGATTGACTTTTGCTGTTTTTGTTGTTTTTCTTTCTATTTTTTTGCTGTTGTTGTCACTTGGTATTTTTGCTGGCATTTAATTTGTTAACAACTAATTCACGCACTTGACAATTTGACATTCGACAGCTGCTGCTGCTTCTTCTTTTTCTGTTGTGCTCTGCTTCCTCTTTGCGATTCTACGCGCGTTTTACTTTTGCGACCACCGTTGTGTGTCCGTCCGCGAACTGTTGTTGTCTCTGCCCTTTACTCGACTCTCGCGAGCGTCGTTCGTGCTGGGCTGCTGGGGTTGTTTGAAAAAACAACAACAACAAGAACAACTCACCAGCACACACAGTTAAAAAAATAAATAAAATAAATAACCAAACAAGAAGACGACGACGATGTTAATTCCAAGCAGTGAGCGGACGAGCGCCCCGCACGTAATTCTCGTTTGTTGTTGGCTGTTTGGCGTTGTCGCTGCGTTTGTCTAGCTAAACTTGCAAGCTCGCTGCTAAAAAGTAAAAGATACAATACGCACACACACACAGTACAAAATGTTTGCAGGAGCGCGCGCGCCGCTGCCTCTGCTGCTACTGAGCCGGACACAGAGTAAGAGAGCGAGAGAGTAAGCGCACGCTCTCCAACAGTGAAGTTCACACGTTGGGGTTGCCACCTTGCAAGTTTTTTGCTTTTGGATATTAACTGCGCGTATCAAAAAGTAAAGCTTAATATATTTTCAAATATAAAAGCAAAGATTTTCCAAATGAAATTAAGGATGATACATACATTATTTGTGAATATTAAAAAAAAAGAACTGTAAATAATTAGTTCTCTGATTAAGAATAATCCTTAATCATTTATTTGATTTTATTTACAATAAATTAGAGTGCAATAACCATTTTGTAAAAACTTCCCAATAGGACATTTTCGTTGAGTTTAAACTGATCGTTAAGATTTTTTTATTTTTTTCGTACCTCAACATTTACTGCTACGCAAAAAGCATAAACAAAAGGGAAGAAAATTGAAAATGCGCCAAACAAAAACGAACAGAAAAGGCGGCAATTTCGGATATTTGGCAGCTGTTACAATAATAAAAACCATTCGAAACGACTGAACTGCGCCAATTGCCATTTTATGCGTCGTGTCCGTCTTTTACAATTTTTTTGTTTTTTTTTTTTAAGATGCGCAATAAGAAGAACAGCAACAAGAACAACAACAGCACAACGCACATTGTAATAACCAAAACAAACAAACAAATAAAGCCAACGGGCCACATCTGGCAACGCTGTTAAACCAACAAACATGACATCACTTTTTTTTGCGCACTCACAAAAATGCAAAGTAATGCGAAGAGAGCGCCCCAATGGAAGCAAGATATTGAGAGAGTAATCGCGCTCTCAGCTGCTTGCGCTCTGCCGCTGTTATACAGGCAGCAGCAGCAGCAACGAACACAGCGTGAACAAAAATAAAAATAATAACACAAGAAACATAAACACGTAACTATATAAAAGGTAATCTCGACAAAACCATTGGGGAAGCTGACTGATAAATGGAAAAACGGGAACGAGGAAGAGGCACACAAAAAAAAATCTAAAACGGGAGCAGCAGCGCGCGTCTGTTTTGTTTTTATTTTATATTCATTTTTTTGTACATTTTGGTTTTTGTTTTTTGGAAGGGGGGACTCTGTGCTTGACAGTTAATAAACAGGGTTGCCACGGCGCCATTTGGCAGACATGAAAAGGCAACGGCGGCTGCTGCTGTTGCTGTTGATGCTGACAATTGGGGACGTTGTGTGTCTATTGTTGTCGCCGCCGCCGCAAACTATTCAGAGCGCACGTACAGAATGCGATGCAAGCATGCGTGCGTGTGTCTGTGAATGTGTGTGTGTGTGTGTGCTTATGTAGGTAATAGGGCTGCCGGACTGTGAGACTGACTGACTGATTGACACTGCTGACCAGCGGCACAATTACCGTTAACATTGCATACAACAAATTGTGACAATGGCTGACGCTCTGTTGCTGGTGTACTCTTTCTCTTCTTCCTGCTGGCATGCATGTCAAGTGAGTTGGGCCATTGGGGGTACCGGAAAATCAATCGACTGACTGACAGCTCACACACACACACACACACACGTGATTACTTTCACAATAGACATCTATGCACCATGGGCAATTTGATCATATTTTGTGACATTTATTAATAGCTAATATTTAGCAAAGTTCTTGGAATAATTTTCTAATCTAAACGTAAACACTACAAATAGCGATCAGACTAGAGTATAAACTTCATCTGAAAAAATGTTTCAAATTCGCAATATTGAAATGATTTTGTTTTAAAAAGTTCAATGGGGTAAATTAAGATGAATTTTTTTTTTATTTTAAGGCACTTTTAAGGCTTTCTGTTGAAAGCTGTTGCTGTAATTCTAATTTATTAAAACCAAAAGTTGTTTATTTGAAAAAATTTTTTTGCCGTAAAATCAGGTAAACTCTCCCACAGTGCTATGCAGATCGATGTGGGCACACACACACAGGCGCAAGGTGCTCGAATTTCAAGACATTCACTTGAAAATTACTAACAAAATTGATGCCAGACTCGGGTTGGGTTGGGGCAGGGGGCCGTGGTCCAAATGCGGATCTGGGTCCGAGTGCGGGCCAGCTGTGAATGCCAGAGCCACAGCCTCACCTCATTTCATCACATCACATCACATCTCATCTAAATCTCATAAACATAATCGATAATAACAGCGAATGTTCTTCGGTATTCTCTTTCTTCTCTATACCATATGCTCTAAATATAGGGTTTTAGTACAAAAAATTAAAAACAGAAAAAAAAACATAAGATAAAATTCTTAATTAGTAGTTGTATTTTTTTATCAATCAATATCAAATGTTTCAGATTTAAATAATGTAATTTACAATAACGTCATATAATGACCTATAAATATAATAAAATGTCGAATCTTAAATATAAGGGCAATCAATTGTTTTTTAGTAACATGCAAATAATGATCAAAAACCGTTAATTTAATGTTCTTATAACAAAAATTTGATTTCTTATTTTTTGCCAATCAACTTTGAAGGCTAGAGTTAGCAAGGGTATTTAATCTGCGGGACTTGACAGATAATTCTGTTATCTTGCTGCTAGCACAAGCTTAGCTAACTGTAGTTTGTAGATGGAGAACGAAAGAAAGTTCCGTGCAGCAAGTGGCGCTCGATGACATCACGCGAGCGACCAACCGGCAAATTAAAGCTCACACGAACACACACGCACACACACACTCGCACTGTAAAGGTCAAAAGTGTTGGGAATCGAAAAGCAAACAGCTTGGCAGCTCTGGCAATGTTGATTGTGATATCGACAGTTGCGCATGTTATCGTTATCGATTCAAACTTATGAAAAGTTGAGCTTAAATTGCGCGACTAGAAGATATCCAGCTCCGAATTTGAAAACTCTTATAATTTTGTTCGATTATGTTATATTTATATATATTTTTATTATTATATTTTTATATTTGATTAATAGCACATTTCAAATATATGCATTATAGAAAAACATTTTTTTTGTATTGTTTTTGGTAAAATTGTACTTTTTCCTTTTCACAAATTTTTAATATGTACAGGGTATTCGTATAGTACAAAGGTAAACAAAGCGTGTGGGCGATTTATCGATGAGCGGCTTAAGCTTTAATTATAGAGTTGTGTGGGTGTGGCACATTGGATAGACAACGCCAGCACACACACACACACACACACACACACACACACTCAACCAGCTGTGCAGGCCCAAAAAGATGTGGGTCAACAACCACCAAATGAAGTTGACCTACATCATGTTTTAAGCACGCACACACACACACAGGCAGCGCGCCATTATGTAAGAAATGACGAGGGCAGCGCAGTTTAACGGTATTCAAAGCCCTACAGCGACTTCTACAGCGGCTGCAGAGAACTCTGAACTGCAGCGCCGGCGCAGGCCGAAACAGTTACGAACTCCAATTGGGAAGTGTTGTCCAATTGGGAAGGTGCGTCGAAGTGAGTGCAGAAGAGTGCCAAAGAGAGTCGAGAGCGTAACTTTGGTAAACAGAGCGCCGCATCCTGTGTGCGTGTGCGTGTGTGTGTGTGTGTGCGTGTGCGTGTATCTTATCGCTAGCTGAAGTTGCTTTAAACTCCAACGTAATTATCGATTAAAAACTGTTTGGGGTTTATCTTTTGGCGGGGTTGCTCGCTTTTTCTGAGGGTGGGGGTGCCACAGAGTTCATTGCATGCTATTTGGGTTGAATGTCGATGTGTGTTTTTGGCTTAGTCTAAGCCAGATCAGCCAGCTTATTTATGATTTGGCTCAACAACAAACAACAAAAAATATAAGTGAAAGCTGCCAAAAATGTACCAACAACAAAAAATCCCATTATTCTGATGCTCTTTTGTTCTTTTTAATGAGCGGTAAAAGTAGACCTAATTCAGGCCACAAACATAAAATATGTATGTACGTATATTTGTACATTTATAAGTACTTGTCTGGGCACAAAGCAGATGATGATAAAGCGCCGCTCCGAAAGGGTTAATTAACATTGGACTGGCATTTGATATACTACAAACTATCCGATATACTACATAAATATCTTTTCCAGTTTCGTTCAATTTGTCACGTTCAGTTAATTTTACTGCCGCTTAACGAAACTACCAACTCTTGCTGATTGGTACATTAAATTTCGTTAAATTTTTGCATTTCTCTTAAATTCAATTTGCACTGCTCGCATAAATGAACAATAAGCTATGACATCATGTTTTTTATTTCATTTCCCTCGCAAATTGCATTTCTTTACGCTCCTTAATTGCATTTCAATTTTCGATAAAATTTCCAGAAAACTTGCGCGCTTTAACAAATCAAAAGCTTCAACGTTCGTTAAGTTGTAGTTCCCATAAATCAAGCCGCTTAACGAAACTGTCATTAAGCTCCGATCGCAGTCATTTCTCATACACTAATTGCTCTTGCTAATTTGTTGCGTTCTGTACTTTGTTTTGTTTTTGTTTGTAATACTCACTCTTCCTGCACCTCGATGCCGCTATCGTCCATGTTAACTTTTGCATAGTCACCGCAAGTGCTGTTGCTGCTGACTAGCGGTAAATGCGTCGCTGCTGTTGCTGCTTGCGTTGACTGAGCAGCAGCGGCGCCGCCAGCGCCGACAGCAGCCGCATCGGCCGCATCGAAACCAAAGCTCGGCTCCACGTGCTCCGACAGCGGCGTCGGCGTCTCAAACACCAAAGTCTCGACCATTGAGCCCTTCGACGATCCGAACGAAACTCTGCAAGTTGAAGAGAGCAAAGGAGGAAAGGAAGAAGAGAGGAGTTTAGTTCAGTTTATTGACGGCCAGAAGCTTTTCTTGTTGTTGCTGAGCGCACGTACCGTTTGAGGCCGACGCTTTTGGTGCCCAGCTTGCTGAGCTTCGGTTTTTTCTGTTGCGTTGCGGGCGGGCGGCTGAATTTGTCGCTTTGATCGCTGGAGTCGGCAGCGGCGGCCGTTGTGGCCGTCTCCTCGGACAGATCGTCGACATCGCTGCGATTGTTGTCGTTGTTGTTGTAGTTATTGTTGCTGGCCTCCAGATCGTTGTCATTGTTATTGTTACTGCTGTCGTTCTGATCCCGGTTCAAATTGTTGTTGCTGCTCTGCGGGCGGGACGGATGCGTCGCTGTATGCACCAGGGGCAACGCTAGCGTTGTGGGCGGCGACTGCGACTGCGACGTTGTTGTCATCGTCGTCGACGTCGGCGGCGGCGGCGTCGGTGTGCTGCTCAACAGCCGTGTGCGCTCATCATAAGCGTCCGCGGCGACGCCGGCGTTCGACGTTGACGGCACGTTAGCGAGCATTGCGGTCGGCTAAAGCTTAAGCAAATGTTTCGTTCAGTTTCGTATGCGCAGCTTCACAATGGACGCTGCATTATTTGCGCTCTTCTTTACTGTTGTTCGGGCGTGCGTCGTGCGTGAGTTGAATGCACTCACGATCACGAATGCGGGCGAGGTAGACTGTGTTCAGAAAAACAACAACACAATAACAACAACAACAACAACAATGCGACGTTGGCAATGTTCCTTTTTATTTTTGTAATTTAATTAAATTTTTTTTTTATTTATTTGTTGCCGCTTGATTGAATTTAAACCGGACGCAGCGCGGCAACGTCGACGCTCAATATAATGGCGACAGCGACAATTCTTGCATACGAATGCGCCGCTCTGCTCGGGCCGACGCTTTGGGGCCGCTGCTCTGTGGCTGCGGCAGCCGCAACTGCGCCTTTTTGTTTCACCTTTTGCTTTTACACACACAGACACACATATATGTATATCTACACACAGAGACGTCGAGACAGCGACACAACTTAATTTCCGCAACTGTAATTCAATTGAGAATTTCCACAGACACAAAATATTAGCACCCAAAACAACAAAACAAACAACAAACGAGAATAACAACAACAACAGTGAGATGCAAAGGAAGCAGCGTTCGATAATCGCACTTTTGCGGCACTAGCAACACAGCCGCATTTAACACGTTTGGCCAAGTTTATAAATAAATATATGCAATGTGCATTTAATAAAAACACCGTCTCGTCTCGACCTGCCCCTGTTGCTGTTTATTTCGTTGGCCCTTCGTGCGTCGCCGTGTGTATTTGCTGCGCTTCGAATGTCAGCCACTGTAGCCAGTGTGGCTGAGTTCAACAAGCCGCAAATATGACAAGTCATAAATGATTGGTATGTATGAACTAGCTGCCACCTGGTCACATTGAAATTGAAGTTAATTTTAAAAAGTGTGCCCAATCGGGCGCTGTGGTCTTAAGTAAAGTTGCGCTGCATTGAGTCTCAGCTAGTTGGCAGCATTGTTTTTATAGGTCAACTATATTTTTACAATTTTGCATAAAAAGTTTTAATAAATGTATATACAATTTGAAATGTTCAAGCTATTTTGTTATTTTATACTAAATGACTGGAAATTAATAGCAACTTGGGTATATCGATAATATTATCGTGCTTACCGGCAAACGCTAGCACCATTATTCTACCGGGCATATGATTTTATGCTAATTTAAAAGCTTATATGGCATTGTTTATAAATAATTTATAAATAAAAATTAATCTATAACGTATAAAATAGTTATTTACAAAGGTTTCAATTTTCTTTATTGCATGACAAATATTATCGAAAATATACTAAGTAACGCGAAAAAATACTGTCACACTGCATGGTGTTGAAAATGTTGTGTGCATTAATCGAATCGTATATAAAAGCTATCGTCCCTATCGATATAAGCAACATTTGTCATCTGTGTGCAAACAGTGTACAACACAACAAATAAGCTACGGCAGCAACAGTTTAATTAACAAGCATCAATAAAAAGACGTTCGCTTCGCCAGCTGTAAGTATAAGTGAAAATAAATTAAATTAATTGAAGGAAAAGAAAAAAAACACACACTGCTGCACTGCTCACTGCTGTATATAATGCATATAAATACCTAAATGTGTGAGTGTTTGTATGTATGAGTCAGCGTCGCAGCCGTATAAAAGAAAACTAAAAGAAAAAAACAACAAAAATATCCGTTTTGCGCTTTGTAAGTGATTTACGTGGAATTCGTGATAGCAGCGCATTTTAGAGCTCAAAAATGGGGCGCGGCTGTGGCTTATTTTCAGCAGCTGCACGCAGCTGTCTGTGTAAATAAAAAACACACACACACACATATATAGAGGCAGAAGTCGCGCTTTTTGGCTGCTGTTTTTATTCCTTTTATGGGCTTTCAATTAAGCAGCAAAGCTGCGCTTGCATGTGTGTGTGTGTGTGTGCTTTATTGTTATTCATTGAAACGAACTCAACGTAACCGCACTGATAAAATCACACACACACACATATACATATGTGGAGTCAGCGGTTGACGTTGTCATTTTTGCCATTTTGGCTGCATGACTCACACATATGAGTGTGTGCATGTGTGTGTCCGTTTGTGTGTGTGTGTGTGTGTGTTGTTGACACAGTTTGTATCGCTTTTGCTGAACTTGCCGCCGCTGCTGCATCGCTCCCCCGGGCTATATATAGACATATTAGCTGACATTACCCGGCTTTGAACAGACCAAATGTGTTTTTCAATACTTTGAACCCATTGAACGCATGTAAAAAGGGTATAACGGGTTTGTGTCTTTTGCATGTAACAGGCAACAGGAATCATCTTCGATTTTAGTCCTTGATAACTTGAAACTAATAATAAGAGCTAGAGATTTTTCACATAATCGCTAACCCACCTTAAATATATAAAAACCTAACATTTAAAAAAAATTTTTTTTTACCTTATTCAAACAAAAAGTTTGATTCATATAAAACCTGCGAAGAAACGAAGGTATTCAGGGTATTTCATAGTCGAGCATTCGTCTGTTTCTTTCGATTTGAGCTTTTTCTCTTTTTTCACACATTGCCTGCACCCCGCTGTTAAAATTTATATTTAAAATAGAAATTCGAAAATTTGTTTGTTCACATGAAAAACATGAAATCAATAATCAGTTTTAAAATTACGATTCCGGATTTTCCGACATGTTTTCGCAAATTTTGAAAAATAAGGTATTGTTAAAAATTAGGTTGTCAGTCATTCAATCAATCCATCAATCAATAGGTTGCTCACTGCTGCAGAGAGAGAATTAATGAGGGAAATTGTAAATCAATCAGTTATTCAACTAATCAGTCGGAGAGAGGCAACCTTCAATCAATCAATCAACTAGTCAGTCAGAGAGAGTGCTAGAAAAGAGGAAGAGACACATAGCTCGCTCTATTGTCAGTTAATCAATCAAACAATACAGTTACAGAGAGGAAGAGGCCGAAGATAGCTTGCGTAATCAATCAATCAATCAATCAGTCAGGGATGGATAGAGAGAGAGAAAGAGAAAGGGGGAGAGAAAAAAGGGAAAGGCAAGCTACTCCCTCACATGCACCTAATTTATAATCTTCCGATGCATTTTTCTTTTACAGTACCAAGCCGCACACACACACACCCACACACACATCACCAATTCCAATTACTCAGAAACACACACACACACAGCTTGAAGATGTCCTCACGCAAAACCGCCGGACGTCGTGCCACGACAAAGAAGCGCGCCCAACGCGCCACATCGAATGTGTTCGCGATGTTCGATCAGGCGCAGATCGCCGAGTTCAAGGAGGCGTTCAACATGATCGATCAGAATCGCGACGGATTCGTGGAGAAGGAGGATCTGCACGATATGCTCGCCTCGCTGGGCAAAAATCCCACCGATGATTATCTGGATGGCATGATGAACGAGGCGCCTGGTCCGATCAACTTCACCATGTTCCTAACGTTGTTTGGCGAACGGCTGCAGGGCACCGATCCGGAGGATGTGATCAAGAATGCCTTCGGCTGTTTCGATGAGGAGAACATGGGCGTCTTGCCCGAGGATCGCCTGCGCGAGCTTCTCACCACAATGGGCGATCGTTTCACAGATGAGGATGTGAGTAGCTATTTCAATTCGATTGACAATCATTTAATAATAACCCGTCCCGCCCCTCACCCTGCCAGGTCGATGAGATGTACCGGGAGGCGCCCATCAAGAATGGCCTCTTTGATTATCTGGAATTCACGCGCATTCTCAAGCACGGTGCCAAGGACAAGGATGAGCAATAGAAGTTCTAAAATTTTTTTTGTACTTAATTAGCGAACCGTTTCCGGCTGCTATTTATATATACACATATACATATTCCAGCTTACTTGTCCAACTGTCAAACGAATCGTGTATTTTATATACCTTTATATTGTTATATATAATATCCGTTATATATAAATTTACCTTCATTTTTTTTTGTGTTCTGTTCTGTGCCTATCTAAGCATTTAAATTTTAACATTTTTGTGCGATAATACGAATGTGTGAACTGATAACACGATTTTTCCCGATTTCCATAAGTATTAACTCATTGAATATACATAATTATATACACACACACACACAACACACATACACACGCACACACATTATTTGCTGAGTGAGTCCCATTAAAAAAACAAAACGAAAGTTTTCTTATCCTAAAAGAAATTGTTTTTATTTAACTATATATATAATTAACTGTAATTAAGATTAGACCTAAAATCGGCTACTATATGCGACTATATTCCATGCCCTTTGTCGACGCCGTTGCGAGCCGTCTGTCCAAGCGCAACTTGTACGCATCGAGCATCTGATTGAGAACATCCGCAAAGAGGATGGTGCCAAAGAAGACCAGGATGGTGCCCAGCCAGTGGCTAACGGTGAACGGATTGCGGAAGTAGATGATGGAGAAGAGCAGCGAGACG
>SCDY01001517.1:0-27576 GCA_004143825.1 Drosophila micromelanica
TTAATTACGGAATAAATCTAGAAGACAAATCATGAAAAAAATGCCTTCAAACATGAAAATTGGTTCAGTTTTGACAAAGTTATGGGAGTTTGAAATATGGGAGCTATGGATCCAAAAGCTTTACATGTGAAATTTTTTGACAATTTTGGCATGATTTTTGACCAAAAATTTTACCCCCTCAGAATCGTGTTTAATGCGGTTTTTTATATCAATTATGACAAATACGATAGATTAAAAACATAAATTTGCAAATCTAAATTTTGAAAAAAGATTTTTTCGAAAAGTAATAAGGGGGGAAGTATGTAATTTTTTTTTTAATAACCAATCTTAATGGCAAAACTAATCTAGAGGACACATCATGAAAAAAATGCCTTCCTAAATAAGTAATTAGACTAGTATTACATTGAAAGAGAGAAAGAAAGAGAAAATAAGAGAAAGAGAGCGGGATAGCACTTACCCTGGCCAGCCGCCACATGGCCTTGGTGGCAAACGCCTCGCCGAAGTCGCGCAGCAGCAGATAGAAGATGCACTGCTTGGTGCCGGAGCCCATCGTGGCCTTGTCCATGGTGCCGCACATCAGCTCCGAGTTGCGTATGTGTATCCCTGGAATAGAAAGAGACAAGCACAACAGTTAGAGCTCTCTTTTTTCGTATCTTAATAATAACAATAACATATAACAAGGTATACGCACAGGAATCATTGGCGCACAGATCCATGTTGCCGGCGTAGCTGCGCCCCTTGTTGACCATGTTGAGCCGGACATTGGAGTCATCGTTGGGTCGCATCAGTAGGCTGAACATTTGTTTGCCCGTCCAGAGGCGACGCGGCTTCCAAATGGCCGGCGGCGGCATTTGAATGCGCATTGTGGAATCCTCATTGGCCAGAAAGCAAGCGGCCAGCTGCATTGCCTCCTCCTTGGTGAGGAACACCTCCTTCTGCGTAAGCAGATAACCGCCAGTGATGAAATCCTGCGTGGCTGCTATCAAAATTTCACCATTCTTGGGCGTCACCAGATTCGACTGATTTCCCATGAGTATTAAGGCTTCGGCGCGTGCCTCCTCCGTCTGCGGCAAGTGCAGATTCATCTCGTCACCGTCGAAATCCGCATTGTACGGCGTACAGGCGCACTCATTGAAACGGAACGTGCGCTGCGGCTGCACCTTGGCCCGATGGCACATGATGGACATCTTGTGCAGCGACGGCTGACGATTGAATAGGACTATATCATCGTCGCGCAGATGCCGCTCCACAATGTCGCCGCACTTGAGCTCCTGGGCGACCTTCTCCCGATTGCCGTAGGCCAAATACTTTTTGAAGCTGCTGCCGCGCTGCTGCACATAATTGGCGCCCGGATGCATGCTGGGCCCGTTGCGCACCAGCTGCTTCATTTGCCGTATGTTCGCTGGGTTCACGCGCTCCGGATAGGTAAGTATCTTAGCCACACGCACCGGCACGCCCACCTGATTGATCATCAGATTCGGATCCGGTGAGATGACCGTGCGACCGCTGAAATCGACACGCTTGCCGGATAGATTGCCACGAAATCGTCCCTGTTTGCCCTTCAGGCGCTGGACAATGCCGCGCGTCGTCTTCTTAGGCGCCATGTTGAGCGGAATGCCGCTGATCTCGCTGTGGAAATAGAGCGCCACGTGCAGCTGCAGAAAATCCCAGTCCTCGTGAATTAGCTCAATCTTGCCGCCGGTGGCCATGTGCCGCTGAATCACATCGTTGATCAGCAGAATCTCGCTCTGCTTCATTGTCAGGTCGTCCTCGGTGGTGCCGGCCTTCACCTCCGACAGCACCGAGGGCCGGATGCAGGCGGGCGGCACGAAGACGCGGGTGACAATCAAATGCTTGGGATGGGCACCACGCGAGCACATGCCAAGCAGGGCCACATCGCTCTGGGGTATCTGTTCGAACAGATCGAGCACCATGAGCGGTGTTAGCTCCTCGGCGGCACTGTAGCTGCTCAGCGTTAAGTTCAGATCACGATTAAGCTCCGTGGAGCGCAGCATCTCCTCCATGTGGCTGGTGAAGATCGCATCCTTTTTGCGCCCCTTGTACGGATCATGCAGGATCTTGAGCAGGCCGGGTCCCTTTTTGACGCCACCATTGGCTGCTGCGCAGTGCGGACACTTGGTCACCTTCTTCGCCTTGGCGAGCATCTGCGAGTGCAGCGCCTTCTTGCCCAGATATGAGAAATTCGGATTGTGCAGCTTTTTCTCAAATTCGACGCGATCCTCCGCCTTCAGCATCACCTTGGCGCAAGTCTTGCAGATCATTTGCAGTATATTGATCGTCGAACGAAAGTGGCCAATGTGAAAGACGGGCAGCGCCAAATCCAAATACCCAAAATGTCCGATGCACTCGTTCAGTCCCTGGCCGCACGTCTCGCACAGCGCATCCTTCGTGCTGATGCCCATGCGGCGATCCAGCACGCCATAAGGCACCGGTTGCCGCTGTGCCTGGTACAGATTCTTTGATATGATGCGCACCAGCGACTCCTGTTGGATCTCATCGGCTCCGCTAATGCTGAACTGCACATGTGAACTGCGCCCGCAAGGAAGAACACAAGAAAACTAAATATCAATCGTATTTTAAATTTGGCATTCACTACTAATTACTTACATTTTCTTGTTTAGCGCCGAGGCGCGAAACTGCTCCTTGGGCATGGCGTTAATTTAATGCAAGCACCTCGTTTAGCTCCAGCAATAATTAGAAATATTCAGCTTGTAAACCATATGACAACACGCTGCCGGCCACGGTGCCTCCAGTATCGATAAATATACAGCGAATCGATACTTGGCGGTAATTCTTCTCCAAAGAACGGTAAAATAAAAGTCATGGCTTGATTTTATTTTAGTACATTTTTACGAGAATTCCATTTTTAGTCAAAGAACCGAATATTATTGCGTAGTTTATTAAAAATATAAGCAAAATAAAAATGTCGATTAATCGTTGGCAACGCGATTACCGAAAGTTCTGCCTCATTAGTGCCACTTGATGATGAGATTTGCTAGTTAGGAGAGTTCTTCACTGAAAATGAAAATACTATAAATTTATTGTTTTCGACAATGCGCAACTGATATGCTAGAACATAAAACTACTCAAATGTTACTAAATACCATATATTTCAAACACAGTCGAATGCATTTTCTTTAATACTTTTAAAGGCAATGTGCGCCATATCGAAAATATGATATTTACAGTCACTTTGATCGATAGTGCAGAACTTTTATTCGCTCGCAGCTATTAGCGATAGTACATAACTAGTACGTACTCATCGTAAAATAGCATCGATCAAGTAGCTTATGTAGTTATACTTCATAATAACGTAAATCTCATCAACCGGAAATGAAATCGTTATAAGGAAAATAAATAAAACTAGTCTATACGCCGACTCAACTGAAAGTACATTACCTACGGTAACATAGGCAAAGAATTACTCAAGTATCGAAATTTGGTTAGCCCATCGAATTCACTTGCGAGTGCATTCAATCGATAAAACCTACTCGATACATGTTGTTATGTTATTTACATCCCTATTTGCCGGCAAATATAATTCCAAGCGGCAATTGGAACCGCGGTTATCTGCAAACAATTGACAGCAGCCGCATTAATGAGGCTCGTGAAGCCGGGTTGGGTGCACCACGATGGTAAGTTCAACCACCATTCCCATTTGATTATGACTATATTCGTATGCGTCACAGATAAGCCCATCTTCTCGGTGGATGTCCATCAGGATTGCACAAAATTCGCCACCGGCGGTCAGGGCAACGATTCCGGGCGTGTTGTCATTTGGAATCTTAAGCCAGTGCTCTCTGAGAAGGATGAGAGCGATGCGTCGGTGCCAAAGATGCTCTGCCAAATGGATCAGCATTTGGCATGCGTGAACTGTGTGCGCTGGTCGCAGAATGGACAGATGCTCGCCTCCGGCTCGGATGACAAGCTGATCATGATATGGCGCAAGGCGCAGGGACCCAGCGGTGTTTTTGGCACCGGCGGCATGCAACAGAATCACGAATCCTGGAAATGCGTACACACGCTGCGCGGCCACGATGGCGACGTCCTCGACCTGGCCTGGTCACCCAACGATCTCTTTCTGGCCAGCTGCAGCATAGACAACACCATCATTGTCTGGGATGGTCGAGCGTTGCCCAACGTCCTGCACACGCTGAAAGGCCACACGGGTCTGGTCAAGGGCGTCGCCTGGGATCCAGTTGGCAAGTTTCTGGCCTCGCAGTCGGATGATCGCAGCATTAAAATCTGGCGCACCATGGACTGGTCGTGCAGCACAACGATAACGGAGCCGTTCCGTGAATGCGGCGGCACCACGCACATCTTGCGCCTCTCCTGGTCGCCAGACGGCCAGTACCTGGTCTCGGCGCACGCCATGAACGGCGGCGGACCCACAGCCCAGATCATTGAGCGCGAGGGCTGGAAGTGTGACACGGATTTTGTCGGACACCGCAAGGCGGTGACCTGTGTGCGCTTCCACAATTCCATCCTAAAGCGCCACGTGGTCGGCGCCAGTCCCAGCAAGCCGATGCAGTACTGTGTTCTGGCCGTCGGCTCAAGGGATCGGTCGCTGTCCGTGTGGCTGACGACGCTGCAGCGTCCCATGATCGTCATACACGAGCTGTTCAACGACAGCGTCCTGGACATCTCCTGGGGACCGCAGCAGTGCCTGCTGATGGCCTGCAGCGGCGATGGCACCATCGCTTGCCTGCAGTTCGGCGAGGATGAGCTCGGCGCCCGCGTCTCCGAGCTGGAGAAGAAGGCGATCTTCAAGCGCAAATACGGCGGCTGCATCGAGGATCACTACGACATGATCAATAAGCCGGCTCGCCTGCTGCCCGAACCGAGCAGCTATGCGCTGCCCAACGCGGCCATGGAGCGACGCCTGCCCGTCCAGCAGTCGGCGCAGGCGGGCGCCGCCTCGCCCGCACGTGCCATCAGCAAACAGACCGAGACGCGCACCAAGGATGGCAAGCGACGCATCACGCCCATGTTTATACCGCTCAACGAGCTGTCCGAGCCCATCTCCGGCATTGGCAGCACCAGCCTGCCCAGCAGCGGCAACAGCCTCTCGGCGAGCAATAACAACAGGTGCGTGTTTCTTTTTCCCTGAATATTATATTGTAGAGTGGGTTAAGCCTTAGGTAGAGCTGATTCGGAAACATTTTGCCATGTAGAAATGCATTAAACGAATCTTAGTTTAGGCCATCTCACAGAGAAGGTCAAAATGTTAGGTTGAAGGTTTTGAACTTCCAGATCTGGGCTTGGAGCAGCTGCATCCTGATCGGGAAAACGCTTTTTACAAACTAACTTGTGCAACTAACTGATTTGTGTGCTCTACCCTTTAAGCAGCAGCAGCAGCAGCAACAACAAGAGCAGCAGCAATGCAGCAGCGAATCCCATCAGCGGCGTGGAGCCGCTCATGCCGGAGCCGCTCTTCTCGCGCGCCGATCAGGTGGGACGTTTGATGCTGCCGCCAGCGCCGGCGGCAACAGCTGCCATCGCGCCGCGTCGCAATTCGATGCAGTTGCTCTACGATTTGAACAGCAGCAATACGCTGGGGCCGAAAATGCAGATAACGGCGAATAGCAAATGTGAATTCACCAAATCGTCGCAGGATTATCGCATCCACGTCCAGAATGGCCATCTGAAGACGGGCTACGGCATGGTGGCCAAGGTGACGGCACAGCTGAGCCGGGAGCAGCTCTGGGAGATGTACGTCGGCTCGCCGGTGATCAATGTGAATCTGTGCAGCAAATATGTGATGCTCTGCTCCCTGGATGGCAGCATGCGTCTCCTGGCCATGCAGACGGGCTGTCCGGTCTTTCCAGCCATCTCGCTGAACAGCGCGGCGGTCCACTGTGCATTCAGTCCGGACAATCAGATGGTCGGCGTGCTCACCGAATGCGGCCTGCTGCGTATCTGGAACATCACAAAGCGTCGCTTCCGGCTGGCCACCAATTGCCTGGAGCTGCTCCAGAAGCACGGCATGCCGCTGCAGTTTGCCATTACGGATCAGGGCATGCCCCTGATGGGTTTTCCCAGCGGCAATTCCTATTCGTATTCAATGAATCTGAAATCGTGGCTAGTCCTCGCCACCGGCGACGCCATCATGTTCAACGGCATTCGTGGCTCGCTGCCACGGGATCTGGAGCACGCCAATCGCAAGTTCCCGCTGCTCAGCATGCAGGCCAGCACACAGAACTACCTCAGTTTGCGCGGCGCCGTGGAAATGTGAGTTACATGCACTTAAGCAAAATTCACAATTTATTCTCTATCTTTCTCGCTCTTTCTCTCTCTCTCTGTCTCTCGCTGCGTTTTAGAGATCCGGAAAGCTGGCAGCAAACGGCCAAGGTGCTCTTCCTCGAGAATCAAATCAAGCTCTGCGAGGCTCTGGAAGCATTCGAAGAGCTCAAGCACTGGCATGTTATGCTCACCTTCCAATTGGCCACCTATGGCACCGAGAAGCGTCTGCGACTCTTCCTGGATGGCCTACTCAACAATTCGGAACAGGAATCAACGCAGGTAAAATATATATACATAAATATGAATTGCCACTTTAAGCAAACATTCAAAAGTGATTTTTAATTTAACTAATTTATCGTTGCAGTCTGCGCCCAAGCACGAGCTGATGCAGTGCGTCCTGGAATCGCTGAAGCCGCATACGCAGTGGGATCACATCTTTAACGAATACCTCGAGCTGTACAAGCTGAACGAGGAGAACTTTGTGATCGACGCACCGCCGCCGCAATCATCGACAGCCATTACCTATCCGCTGCCCTCGTCGCCATGTCCGCGCACTCGAGCAGCTGCCGCCGCAGCGGCGGCCATCGAAGCTCTGCTCACAGCGGAACCATCGTCGCCACCGCCGCCGCCGCCGCCGCCGCCGTCGTCATCACCAACTAGAAATAGCGCCGAGCCGGAAGCATGTGAAACCGAATCGTCATCATCGTCATTGCCGGCGTCATCTACGACGCCAGAGCCCATGGCCGTTGATAATGAGACGGACAAGAACTGAGTGTCAATCCCACATCCCTACTCCTACTCAGGGGTCCCATTTTTGTGTTGTCTCCCGCTGATATTCCACACAGATACTGTCAAATTATTTTTAAGCGTTCTTTGTGAAAGTTTCTTTAATATAGTAGTCTCTTTTTTAATAAGCGAAAAGCATGGCTTCAGTTTTTTTTTTAATTATAATTTAAACTTTGTTTTTGGAAAACAAAATGTCCTTACCTGGCGTTCCACATGTCGAAAGTCACTGTTATTTCAATGTATATAACTGACATATAATAAAGAAATAATAGCAGGTATTCAACGGGTATTATATAGGATCGGATCGGAGCACTAAAACATTTTTTTATCATTTTGTAAAACTAGAAAATACACTGCCAACAAATTTGTAAAAAAGCTAATACAACTTTTTTCCGCATATTTTCCACATTTACAGTCGGAATTTTCAATAATTCACAGGAAAACCTGTCAAATAATTAAAGCAAACAGTTATATATATGGTTATATAGACACCAATTATTTTTATTATATATATAAGATAAATAGACACTTATAAAAAATTGCAGTCGAGTGCAACCGACTGCACAATACCCTGTTCACAATGTCAAAAATCCAGTTGAACTTAAAAACCGATAAAATATATATAAATAGCTCTGAAGTCTTCAACTGCAATAGAAGATAGAATCTAATATAACCCTTTCAACTTTATGAACAGAGTATGAAAACCCTTTTTAGGTACAAATTCTTGTAAGGAATAGTTTATATACGATTACCTAAATATTTATATATTGGTATATATATCTCATAGTTTGCTTTGTTTTTGTATAACTTGAGGTTATATAGACATCTAATCGGTGAGTATTTAAGTTTACTTTTAGTATAGGATATCAAATATTGAGCGTTTTGTTTTTTTTTTTTTCTTTGAGGTTAAGTTCGCATCTTATGGAACTTAAGACTTAGAATACAAGTATATAATGTGGCACATCAAATAGTTTAACATTTAAGCCTTTTTTTTTGCGTTTATATGATATCTCAGAGTTGATGACTTTTTTCGTTTCTTTGAGGTTAGGTTTACATGATATGCAACTTAAGCTACAGGAATATATATCGTAGGACACCTTATAGTTGAACATTTGTATAGGATATCTGACTAGATTATAGCTTGGCATATCTATTCTATTATATTCGTATTTCATTAAATATATACTGTTTATTTGAACCCTAATGGACTTAAGATTGGAATTCAATTGGAATATTCTTTTTTTTTTTTTGTCACTTTAAAGACATGAGTTGTATATTAGACATGGAACTTGCGTACGTAGTTTGTTATATGGTTATATCCGAAATTTAAATGGACATTTAGTCGATTACATATATAGACATCAATAGCTGCTTTTTATAGACATCTATGAATAATATAAAAAAATGCTTTAAATATTTACAAAACCATGTAGATTAGGATAGACGTCGATTTTAGTTATTAATGCGAATAACTTGTTGCTGATTAGTCTGTGGTGGATCCCACATTTGCAGCCGGAGCTGGGGCGGAGCCGTAAGTTGCAACAGCGGCGGCAGCAGCAACAGCTGGCGCAGTGGCAGCCGCTGCCGTTGCCTCGGGCTATTGGGGACTGTAGTGTGCACCCGGGGTGGGTGCGGTCTTCATCGGCGACTCAAACTCCGCCGGTGGCGTCTCAACGGCGGGCGTCTCGACTGGCGGTGGAGGTGGTGGCGCCACTGTGCCAATGCGCTCCTGCAGCGTCTCGTAGAGCTTGTGGATGTGCTCGTTGTGCGCGGCCGTGGGCTGCATGGCCTTCATCAGTGTGGCCAAGCGGCCGGCGGGCAGCTTGTTGTGGACATACCACAGCAGCTTCAGCATGTGCCGCGAGGTGACATTCTCGCGGGTGAGGCCCGCAAAGATGAACTCGTCGAAGAGCGTGGTGCAAAAATCTTCGGTGACAAACTCATCACTCATGGGTATGAGCAGGGCGATCAGTGAGTGCAGGAAGGGATCCTCATAGGCGCGATCATCCTTGCAGGCCGAGAGTATGGCCAGGACGCGTAATAGCCCAACACGATCCTTGAGGCGCGCCGTGTGCAGAGTATAGTACATGGTCAATATGCTGGACACCGAGCTCTCCTGGATGTACGCCTCGACGGCATCCGGTGCGGGACCGGAGTGCTCAATGGTGGTCAAGGCCGATTCGCGCTCATCGGGCGGCAATTTGGCGTGCAGGCTGCGGCACTGATCATCCACCATGAGCGACATGAGGGCGGGCAGAAACTTGGTGACCACCTGGCTGTCGAGTTTGGGCTCCTTGAAGTCCTGCGAATCGATCATGACCCAGGCGCTCAGACCCAGAGCCAGCATGCGCAGCAATAATATCAAAATCGGATTATCCCTGGGCATGCCCTCATTATTGATGAGATAGTGCAGTATCTTAATGGCCGAGGTGGCCAAAAAGTTGATGGCATACGGATCGCACAGTGTCATGGACAGATCGCCGAGCACCTGCTCCTGGCCGCGCTTAATGTTGTCCAGAAAGCCCTGCAGTTCGCGCGAACGTTTAATATCCACATTCTTCTCCCGAATGCAGGCGTCCAGGCACCATGTAAACTTGTGGCACGGATCTATGGAGATGATCTCCTGCACCTCCAGGTCATGGAGCGCCATTAACAGCTCCGCGCGCAGCGTGCAATAGTGCACGTTGCGGGTGCGCAGAAAGAGCGTGCGCAGAAACTGCAGCACCATGTCGTACAGCTTGACGCTGGTGCCAATCATGTTGGCCAACTTCTGCACCACCTCGCCCTGACGCCGCACCTTTGGCGTCGGCTGAAAGAACAAATTGTTGAGGTTCGTGTGATCGAACAGGATGTGCTCCTTTTCGCGTATGTACTGCGACAGCAGCGGTGAGACCTCGTCGCCAAACAGCGACTGATTGTCGCGCCAGATCTGACGTTTCACCTCCGTGTCGGTGTCCGCGTAGAGTTCACGATCGCGCACCAGGATGCGCAGATATTTATCGTCGATGTGCTGGGTGTTGCGCAGTATGGCCATGACGACGGGACGCATCGATTTGACGCGCACAACGGGAAAGCTCTTCACCAGCAGCTCCTTGAGCTTCTTGTCGCGCTCGCGCGGCTCCTTCTGGCCGAGATCGTTGATGTGCGCGATCAGCTTGTCGCGCAGCTCCTCCATGAGGGACGTGTGAAAGTCTAGACGGCGCACGCCGTGCAAGTCCAACAGCGGCAGCATCGGACGCAGTGAGGGCAGTAGCACACCGTTTTCCAGCTGCCATTGAATTGATTAATTACCATGTTCCATTTACAACAAATACACTTTTCGCGCGCAATCAACAACACAAACAAACCTACCTGAAAACTTTCGATGGCTTTTAGCGGGTCGGTGCAGGAGGTGAGCGCCTCGCGCAAATATGCCTGACCGGGTATGTTGACATCCTCCAATCCAGTGCCATTTGTATTTTTTGTTGGCGTGCTCATTTTAACACAGCAATCAAATTTTTTTCACAGTTTTCTACAGCAATTTGTTGCAGCCCACAAAACAAAACAATGCAAGAGTATGGTCGATTAGTGATGTGAGAAGAAAAACACTCATGTATCGACGTGGAACTTTCGATGCTTGCCAGGGTATCGGAAAATTTAAATTCTCATTGGCGCCCATTGACTGTTGCAATATGGCATACAAAATTGCTACCACAAGTTCTGCCAACTACCCGTACTTTGCGAGCATATTTATAAAAACACCCTAAACTCAGCATTTATACTAATTAATTATCGTTGACAAAATTGTGCAGATTTTTTGATTTGTAGTAGTGTTTTTTATGGAAAAGCAAATTTTCCTCTTAACATTGCGACATCTATGTGCTTCGTTGTTTTTTCCATGTTTTGCGGCTTGATAAACTTTGCTGATGTTGAGCATTGATCTTAATGATGCAAAGTATCGATAATTCAGGCAGAATAAGTGCTCGTACCTATCGCTGGTAAAATTCCATAGTATCGCTCTGGCAACACCAACAACTAAACACTACGCTGACCAGCATACACAAACACGGTACGGCAACGCTGCAGCAACCCAAAAATTTCTATCCGAATTGTTTTCTGCGTAATTGAATATGGCTAATTCGTGGTTCCCAAAGATTGTGTGGCAAACGTGTGTGCATTAAATGAAATTTGTGTGCCCATTGGCTGGCCTGAGCACACGCACACGCACGCAACGTGCTTGCATACCCGTGAATTTACCAATTGAATATTAAAAAGTGAGACCGACTTCAACGCGTTTAATAATAATAAACGTAAATGCAATTGCGGCCAGGCCAAAACGCGTAAACAATAACTGGCCAAGTAAATAGTCGGCCCATCGGCTAAGCTGCAACAGCAGCAACAAGCTAACAAAAGCTACACACACACACGCACACAGCTACTCACACACACACACACACACACACACAAATTCACGCACACATACAGCATGTCGGAGCGCAAGCGTTATCACAAGGACAATGCGCCCACGGATGATATTATCACGCTCATCAATTTGGTGCGCCAGAATCCGGCGCTCTACAACTACAAGCTGCAGCCGAATCAAAGGCGTCGCCCCGACATACTCAGCGGCTGGCAGGAGGTATCCCGGCAAATGGGCAGTGAGTATAACAATAACACAATATCTCATATGCCTCTCTATATACATATATATAAATAAATATATCGTATCTTGTGCGCAGACAAGTACAGCGTGCAAGAGGTGCGACGCAAGTGGAAAAATCTACGGGATACGTATCATCAATATCGGCGACGTTCGCCCAAATGCATTGAGGGACGTCTGTCCAAGTGGCGCTATGCCAAGCAGCTGGATTTCCTCTCGAAGGTGTATCAGCCCAAGTTGAAGGCGCATCGCAATGCGCTGGCCGCCATGCTCCAGATCAAGAAGCAGCCGGATGATGATGATGACGATGGTGGGGTCGATGGCGTTGATGGTGTCGATGGTGTTATCGATGGTGTGCAGCATGATGATCATGATGATGTCGATCACGATGTTGTCGACGATGATGGGCATTCGGATACAACGGCCCTGTCCTCCTCGCATCACGCCAGCTCACAAATAACGCTGGTCAGCGATGAGACCGAGACATTCATATTGACCGCCTACGAGGAGAGCGTGGCCGATGATACGATGCCCACGCATCATCATGCACACCATGCACACGCCCATCCCGGCCATCATCACCATCAGCAGCAGCAGCAGCAGCAGCATCACCACCACCACCACCACCATCAGCAGCAGCAGCAGCAACAGCACCAGCAGCATCATCATCATCAGCAGCAGCAGCAGCAGCATCGACTCCATCATCATCATCACCACCATCAGACGCAGCATGACGGCAGCATATCCAGCATTGAGCTGTCCCAAATAACACAAGACGACGACGATGTCGTCGACGAGGAACTGGAAGACGAAGAGGATGTTGTCGATCACGATGGCCAGGTGGTGGACATTGTCAAGCACGAGCTGGACGATGATGGCGCCACTGGCACCGATGTGGACTACGAGGAGGTCTGCCTGTACGATGAGGCCAGCGGCGCCCATTGCGAACTGGGCGTCGATGGCAGCAGCGATGTCGCCGATAGCAAAGGCTTTCATTATATTGATGCCGATGAGTTTTGCATAGAGGACATCGAACCGGAGCCGGAGACGCGCACGACAGTCACCACGGTGCCATTGCGCGTCACCCATCATGCCCATGCCCACCCACACACACACGCCCACGCACACACACACGCACAGACACAGCATCCGCATGCGCATCATTTTTCGAGCTCCGCAACGGTGAGCACGGGCACAACCACGGCCACGAATAGTGTTTTGGCTGGCAATGGCAGCGTCATAGCCGCCGATACCAAGCTCAAGAATCTCACGCTGGTCACCACCACAGCAGCGGCGGCGGTGGCAACAACGAGCAGTCAGCGCTGCCAGGATGCAGCATCTGTGGCCAGTACGCAGCAAATTGAGCTGGTCGATGTGACGGAGGCGACCAGCACCAGTGTAACCATTTCCAGCACGCCGTCCGTGGCGCTAAATGCGACAGCGGTCAGCACCACACTGCCCGGGGCGGTGCCGCCGCCGCCGCCGCCGACAACAGCCACGGCGGCCACATTGTGCAATAATCCAACAAATGCCACATACAATTCACCCGCCACGGCAACGACCATACTTCAGCTGCCGGCGCTGAGCTGCGGCGGTGGTGGTGCTGGTGGTGTCAATTCCAACAGCGCGTCCTCCATTAGCGTCGCCTCGAGCAGCACACTGATCAAGGATGATGAACAGCAGCAGATGGCGCTGGCGCTGATCAAGCGTGACGAGCTTGATTTGTTCTTTGATTTTCTCAAAAAGAAGATGCAGTACTTCAGCAAGACGCAGATAACCCACATCCAAATGGAATTCCTGAATTGTGTTAGCCGGCAGGAGGTGGCCGAGCAGGATGCCAAGGATTAGCCAACATTAGCTGTTTAGTTATGCGCATAATATGTACACATACATATATACATATATATATATATATATATACATTTATATGTATATCATGATGTCTTTTTAAATAGATTTTGTAGATTTGTAGCATAATCAATACCCAATCCTCAATCCCAATTCCTGCCCAGTGTTTGCTGTTGCCTGGTTAAAGTTCTTCATATAAATATATATGTATATGCATATATCATGTATATTATATATCAATTTTTTTTTGTAAGTGTTCGTCTGTAGCTTAAGCCTCGCTTTAACCCATATCCATAGCTATGTAGCATATATATTTATATATATACACAATTATATGTACATATATGTATGCCTGTATATCCGTATGCCTAACCTATGTTTAACGTATTTGACCACTTAACGTAAACCAGAAACAAAAACATAAACATTAAAATTTAATATAAACAAATTTAGAATTTACGGCCTTCACGTGTAATGAATATAATTGTAAAATAAACTAATCAAATTTCTCGAAACAAACTGTTCAAATTGTAAACAAATAAATATCGCGACATATAAACATATATATATATATTAATATATATACTTATATGTTTATCTGCGATCACATTAGCGCTATCTCACTCTCTCCCTCTCTGTAATATCCAGTGTTACTTTAAGTATAACTGTTTATGTTTAGACGCAGGCTGCTTAACAGCGATTCTTCTTCTGTCAGTAACAGCGCGCCAGTGCTGCTTAACATAAGCTGCATAACATGCGAATGTTAAGGCATCCTGAAATTTGAAAAATTCATAACTGTGTGAAACTCAAACCGATTTTCATATTTCAAGATTTTGATTGATCATTGATCAAACAATTTTTGAGAATATACTCATTTAAAAATTGGATTTTTTTTATCGATCACGAATGTCAAAATTAGTGTAAGTTAGTATCTCAAAATATATTTCGAGGGGTCCGACCAAAAGTAAATAGTTTTCAAGTCAGTAAATATCCTTCCCTAAATGTGTAACTTCCATAACTCTGTGAAAACAGAACCGATTTTAATGTTTGATGGCATTTTTTTTTTATCATAATTTGTGAACTAAATTTGCGAATAAAATTAGAAATGTTTGTGTGAAACTCATTTTGGGATTCGTAACTGTGCTATACATTTCTAATATAGAATATTTGGTATTTGGTAATTTTTTAATATATTTTTTTTTATTTTTCATTGAGTCTGCGAGTGGCAATTGTCCTGTCAGAGGACTAGCGGATAGCGCGTGCACGACAAAATGACAACAACAACAATGTGTAAACAAAACTTAAACGAAACAACTTAGGCTAGAGATTAGCGGCTGGCCAATAAATACACATACATTTCTAGTCGCAACATGTCCCATTAGTCTTGCTAGCTAGGAGGCAACTTAAAGGACTCGATTTACTACTCCTCTCCAAGTTTACATCGCTACAGCTCCAGGTTTCAGCTTTAATTAAATCACGCTGCCGGCGGTTGTTTTGGCTGCACGGGCGTTTCGCTTTTGAGTCGAGCAATATGCTCCGAGTTGAAGAAGATGACGGTTATGGTTATATCGTCCCGATATAAACGCACCACATCCTGTGGCAGCGACAGGTAATACGAGATCTTCGAGTGCTCAATGCCATAATCGGTGGTGCCCAGCGCATGGCGTATCAGATGCGTCGCCGCATTCTGATCGATCGGCTTGCGTGTCAGGCCCGCTCTGGAATACAGATGGACAGATATTAAAGAGTGTATTTCAATGGGATGTGCCGTTCATACTTGCGTTGTGCCAGCTGCTCAGAGATTTGCTGTAGTTTAACATCACCGGGCGGCAGGCGCATCGGCTCCAGTATTTTTTTTGAGTTAATGTGCTCGCCCACAAGGCTGACAACCTCGCTGGGCGTTAGAAAGTCCCAGAGGCCATCGCTGGCAATGACTAGAAACTTATCGTTGGCGCACAGCTCGTGCTGCTGCACATCGGGCCGGGCGGTCAGGTACGGTGGTGTATAATAATTTGGCGGCATCACCTGTTCCCCGAACATGGGCACCACCTTCTTCTGCAGCGTCTCCATTGGCCATTTGTACCGATAATCGCCAAAGGCGCGCAACGGCGCCAGCTGGCTAAGCAGACGTCCATTGCGTATAACCGTTTCTCGCTCCTCGCGCGGATGCTCGTTAAGAATCCGGCTCACCTCCTGCATATTGTCCACATTGTGCTCTATATTCAGTTTCTTTGGATGCCACTGGTTCGTTTGCGGATCCAGCACGCCCAGAACAGCACCACAATCCCCAGTGCTGGCCACGTGCAGCTGCAGTCCTTCCAGATGCACCAGGCAGGCAACGGCGCCTGAAAGAAATACACATAAGAAAAAAGAGAGAAAATGTACAAATTATATTCGAAAAGTGAATAGGCATGTGTTCCCCACCTGACAGCGCCACGCCCATGGTGCGCACATCGTTAGTGGAGAGCGCTTCCTGCGACAAATCCTCATCGAGCTGCAGAAAAGCATTCTCGAGCTCGCTGGCCACAGTGCGCTGCGGCTCGCCGCTCAAACGCTTAATGTACTCCTGGAAGCTCTTCTCATAGATGGGACGTATTTCGCTGACAAAGTCTACCTTGTCGTTGTGACACTTGAGAAAGGATTGACTGCTGCAGCCCTGCTTCATCTGCTCCAGGAGCACTGGGCGCGGTAGTGTGGCCGCCGAGATGTAGCGCAACAGACGCTTGGACACCACCTGGCCGCAGGAGGCGCCCGCATGCCCATCGAAGATGCCGCAAATGAACCCGTTTCTGTACAGCAGACTGGCCTCGGTGCGTGAGTCCTCGCAGGGTGAGTTGGAGCCGAGCTGATTTGTTTCATAGCTGCGTATAATGCCTTCCAGTGGGAAGTTGTAAACGAATTCGTTCTCCTTCAGTGCGATGTTTACCTGCAGCAACAACAACAACAACAACAGCATCAACTGGTTGAATTGATCGATACTTTCAGGTCGATACTCACGTCGTAGGGACTCAGCTGGGGCAACTGGGGCAGCAGCCGCAGCGCATTTAGACTGAAATCACGCACATTGTTGCGCAGAAAGCCAGCGGCGTCGCGCAGCCCAAACCTAAACATCTAAAGAGATGTGTAGGATATTTTGCGGCCAATAACAAAGTTGTGTTTGTTCTCGTTAATCCTCGGCGCACGCACATACACGTTGGGCGCTTGGCAGACAGACAGACAATTGTTGCCTTATTCTCTCTCTCTCTTAACTAGTTAACGGCAATTTAGTGCGCCGTTTGGCGCCTGTTGTTGACTGTGAAAGCGCACAAATTTCTGGCTGTTGTTTTATAACTGTTATTGTACATTTGTGAATTGCAAAAGAAAACAATATAAAAATAAAGCCGAAATTAAACGAACTAATGTCAAATGTGACAGTTAGTGATGGCAAGCAAAAAATAACGAGATATGCGTATATCGATAGGACGTCAGACGATAATTATGAGATAATATTAAATCGACTGTTATAAATAGTTTGGCGAAATGTTATAAATTAAAAAAAATGACAGCAACGGCATATGTATTTACTCCCATTATATGTTCTTAGCTGCGTAGATATGGACGGTAACTACCGGCAATCGTAAACTGCCTTAAATTACACGATATTACATAATATGTTTAACAAATATTCAAACAGGCTTCAATATTTGTTTTATCGACAAGTGGTATCGATGGCAAATATACACTTTCCTCTGTTTATTTATTCAGCAATGTTAATAAGTTTGGTGACTAAGTTAATTTTTATTAGAACTAAATAAAAAAAACTACAAATTCCCCTAAATACGTTTGCGTTCATAAATATTTAATTTTGCAGCGTTGCCACCATTTGCATGAGTACTTACACTCGCATTATACTCGTTTGCCAGCCCTAACACTCACACACATACAAGTCAATTGGCTGGCGTTAGAAAAAAAACAAACAAATCGTAGCAGCTGAGTTAGTTAAATTTAATAAACAAATAGCTAAAGTTTATTTGTGCACTACTGCTAGACAAATCGGAAACAAGCAGCACCCAGCAGTTAACAACAATTGGGCGTGCAATCTGCATAGGAACGAGCAAATAATTTGCGTTTTAACGCAAAATAACAACAAACGGGAAGGCAGCCAAAAAGCGCATCAATAAAAACGAAGTGCGCCTCGCTTGGCAGCTGTAAACAAAACGGCAATGGTTGAGCCAATTTTCGATTATCAATTTCGCCTAATACTCATCGGCGACAGCACAGTGGGCAAAAGTTCGCTGCTAAAGTTCTTCACAGATGGGAAATTTGCCGAGGTATGCGCTAAATGCAATCGCAGAAATTTGTGTCAAGTGCGAGCAGTAATAATAATTACATAATTAAATGGCAAAAGTAACAACAAAAAATATATACATTATAATAAAGACAAAGGCAAGCATCTCAGATGCAGCCACAGCCTGTGTCCGTGTGCCTGTGTGCCTGTGTGTTTGTGTGTGTGCTCGTGTTTTGCTGATAATGAGCAAAACGCAAAAAAAACAAGACAAAGTGTGGCAACCTTGGAGTGCATAGATTAAAGCGCGAATTTATTTTTTAAATCTGTTGTGCTAATAAACCCTTTTTTGCATCATTCTCTTTGCTAGCTATCAGATCCCACAGTGGGCGTGGACTTTTTCGCCCGGCTTATCGAGATGAAAGACGGCACACAGATCAAACTGCAGCTGTGGGATACGGCCGGTCAGGAGCGTTTCCGTTCAATAACGAAATCCTATTATCGCAATTCGGTTGGCGTTCTGCTCGTCTACGACATATCGAATCATGCCAGCTTTGAGCACATACCGCTCTGGATGATGGAGGCGCAGCGTCACATCGAGCCGCATCGGCCCGTATTCGCACTAGTCGGCTGCAAGCTGGATCTGGTGAATGCGGGCGGACACCGTGAGGTGTCCACCGAGGAGGCGCAAACGTTTGCCAAACAGCATGGCTTGCATTTCGTTGAGACTTCCGCGCGCACCGGCGCCAACGTTGAGGAAGCCTTTCGCATGGTCACACAGGAGGTCTATGCCCGCATACGATCCGGCGAGTATAAGGCCGAGGATGGCTGGGATGGCATCAAGTCCGGCTTTGCGCGCCCAAATAGTCTCGACTTTAATCTGGTTGTTGCTGAGCCAGAGAAATCGTCCTGCTGTTGATTTAATCAATCCATACCCAGCCCACCCCCCCTCTACGCCACCAAAGCGAGTGGACTATTTGTTTTGTTTTGTTTCCAGTGTGCATATATAAATAGGTTATATATGTATATATACACGCATATTTTTTTATAAACGTATATTAAGTTAATCTTTGTCCCTGAATAATGTGCATTGATGGCGATTTGTAACATTTTTGTTGACTCGTTTTTAATAGCGCACCAAAAAGAAAAACACACACAAAACACAGAAAAGTAAAACAATACAAGAAAGCTAAAATCAAAAGAAAGTGCATGTGTATTGTGCACATTTAAATACATATGTATGCGGCTATTTTTAATTTTGTTTTTAAGTTAACCCACTATTTTTACACTCCTACTTATTCATATATGAAAACATTTACATCGTTGACGATGAATATTCGGCCAATTAGATGACTCATGGTTTAAGTACAATGTGTTTATGCCTTTTACTCAAACCAAACTAAACTAAATCAAACCGAGATGAAAAACAGCCAAGCATCACCCACAAAACTCTCCTTTGATTCAACTTTTTCAGCTTTATACGTAGCAGGGTTTTGTGCCCTTCTAATTAACTTATACAAGAAATAATTCTGTCTCTATATATATATATATATATCTATATGTATACATATATGGAAAAATTATACATATACTTGAAATTGAAATATAAACGTTTTTATTGATTAATCAGCGCTTGTTATTTCATTCAGTGATAACTCAATACTTCCGGCGAATTCAAAACTGGCGCCGTAGAGCGCACAGTCTGGCAACTATCTTTGCGTAGACAGCTGCATTCAGTGGCAGCTCAGCTGTTAGTGCGCAGCTTCGAGTACTTATGGTTACCGTACGTAAGGCAATTGAATGCACTGTTTGGAATGCCCAGTGTGTATTTAAATATAAAGACAAAAAAGAGGTTTCTTGTCGGTCATTACAATATATAACGTGCATTTTTTTTAACAACGATGCCTATGTAGCAAGTGTTTGTTCATATCGATTCCAGTCAGCTATCGATACACATCTGATATCGACTTTGCTGTCAAAAAAACAGTCTTTTTTTTTGTAGTGTGTCTAACACACAGATACTCTAGATTGCGCGTGCCACTTTTAATTTCGACGGCCACACATTAAAAAAAAAATTGAACACAAAAAATTATCCTAACAATAAAACATGGGAAACGTGCTAGCGGCATCATCCGGCCTCGAGGCAACAACGGCGCGCAGCAACAGTGTAGCTGCCAGCCTGGGTCTGCCGGAACCAGCCGCACTCTCCACAGAGTCGGCCGCATCGATTGCGGCTGATGTGAGCGATGAGGTCAAGAACACAGCATTGGAGAATCCCGGCACCGTTGAGGAGTTGCATAAAAAATGCAAAGGTATGACAATCTCATTCAGCAATTCGGCAAAATGCACAATAACGGCGCAAAGGCCAAAACTTCTACTGATGACATAACCTACAAGCATGTGAGGGGGGTTGGTCGGTGCCCCGTCTGTGTACATGTGTGTGTGTTGGTGTGTGTGTGCTGCGCTGCGTGAGTGCGTGCGTGTGCGTTGCTTTTGATTATGTATTATCAGTGCATAGATGTAATTTAATTCACCTTATTCGGTTTTCGTTCAATGCAGATGTTCAGGCCATAACCTTTGAGGGCGCCAAGATAATGCTGAACAAGGGCCTGAGCAACCACTTTCAGGTCTCGCACACGATCAACATGAGCACCACAGTGCCGAGTGGTTATCGCTTTGGCGCCACCTATGTGGGCACCAAGCAATACAGCCCCACCGAGGCATTCCCCGTGCTCCTGGGCGATATTGATCCGTCTGGCAATCTGAACGCCAATGTTATACACCAGTTCTCCTCACGTTTGCGTTGCAAATTCGCCTCGCAGGTCAGATAACAAAATAGTTTGATAAAAGAAAAATATTATTTATTTACATAATTTTGCTTTTAACTCTTTCCAGATTCAAGAGTCCAAATTTATGGCCACACAGCTGAGCACAGATTATCGGGGCAATGATTTTACCGCCTCGATAACGCTGGGCAATCCCAGCATCTTTACCAATTCCGGCGTGATTGTGGGCCAGTATTTACAATCGGTTACGCATCGCGTGGCCCTCGGCGCCGAGGTGGCCTATCAGTATGGCCCAAATGTGCCCGGACGCCAGATAGCTATTGTCTCTGCGCTGGGTCGCTATACCAATGGCAATTCAATTTGGTCCGGCACACTGGGCCCCAGTGGACTGCATTTGTGCTATTATCAGAAGGCCAGCGACCAGCTGCAAATCGGCGTCGAGGTGGAAACAAGTCTGCGCATGCAGGAATCCGTTGCGACCATAGCCTATCAAATTGATTTGCCCAAGGCTGATTTGGTGTTCAGAGGTCGGCACTCTAGTCTATACCATATACATCTGTATCAATTTCTCTAAATCTTTTTAATGTTTTTGCAGGCTGTATTGACTCAAATTGGCATATTTCGGGTGTCCTAGAGAAGCGCCTGCAGCCGCTGCCGTTCTCCTTTGCGCTGAGTGGACGCATGAATCATATGAAAAATAACTTTAAGCTCGGCTGTGGACTGATGATTGGCTAAGCTGAGTTGAGGCCAGCCAACAACAACAACAGTAACAACAAACAACAACAACAACACCATTTACAACTGCAAAAACACCAACACCAGCAACAACAGAAACAGACAAAAAAAAAAACAATCAGAAAATATGGAATATCAGCAAAATCATCATTGTAGTCGTTAATCGTTAATCGTTATTCATACACACACACACACTCACATACATACACACACACACACACACACACACAACTGCAGCAAGCATATATAAATTTGTTTTAATTGTGACCCTATTTTTGATATTTGACTTTCAAAAATGAAATTTCAAATCGTAAATATGTGCAAATTCCAAAGCAAAAAAAGCTACATCAACTATCGCAACAGCAATAACATCAACAACAAAAACATCATCAACAACAAGCGGCAGCAGGCAATAAAAACAAAGAAATCTGCAAATAAAACTCTTTTTAACAAAAACATAAAGATTGTATACAAGGAAGGGCGCAGAAGAAGAAGGAAATAGAAGAATTAGCACGCTGTTATATGTAAAATACACAAAGCGCTGTATTTGGTATTAGTCTACACCATAATATTAACTATAATAAATAAACAAAAAATGCCAAGAAATGTTTTTGTTTAAGCTAAACTGCTGTACATATATGTATAAACTATTAACTATCAAAAAAACCTTAGCCCTGCCCTGCCCTGCCCCTTGTCCAGCCATGTTCAAAATACATATAACAGAAAATACGTATAACAGAAATATAATAGAATTCCAATATGACAAAAAATGCCAGATATCATTTTCTACACTTAAGTTGCTTTGTAAAAGCCACAGTTTTTACGCATTTAACGTAAGGCCCAACAACAACAAAAACACAAAGTTTTCCCAGTGCAGAAAGTAAATCGAGTAAAACTAAAACCTACAACTTGTACCAAGTGAAACAAGTAAAAAAAAAAAACTAAAGAGACACACACATACACAAACACTGATTTTTGTTTATAATTCATAAATTATAAAATAGTTTCTAGTGCGGATGACAGGCAAATTTCGTTTAACATTTAACTGTCTTTAAATACTTTTTGGACTTTGCGGACGTCAAAATGCTGTGGGACGAAACCAAACAGAAATAAAAAGAAACAGATGTTATGTATGGATTTAATAATTTAATTTGTAATCTACAGATTTACATTAAAACAAATATAATTTTTAGTAAATATAAAAATTAATTTAAATTGCCAGCGGCATTTTTACTTTTCCATTAATTGCTTTTCCTTTGTCTGTTCCCTGTCGACCGCTGCTGCTCAAACTGTAATGTGGCCTGTTGCTGCGCTAGTTCATATTTACTTAACTGTGTTTCTCTCTCCCTCTCGCGGTAGTTTTTTGTACTTGTGCACCACTCAAACTGTAATGCGCTTTGCAATTGCAATGCTGCCTTAACCAAAGTGAAAATACACATGGATTTTTATTTTAATCGATGGCTGCCATTTATTTGACAGTTTGACTCTTTTTTGCTGTTTTGAAAAAATCCGTTACGTTTATAAGTTGAACAGGCAAACAATCGACGTAGCATAAAGTTTAACGTGAAATGCCATGAAAACCGCAAGGCGTTTTACGTTTTTTAAAAAAAATATGTACTGTATACTTAGTTGCATAAGTTTATGTTTGTGTGTGTATTTAAGTACATGTCATGTGTTTTTTTCTACTTGTGTGTGTGAGTGTGTGGGTAAAGACGTTTAACAAAAACATTATAAACATTTTGATGCATATTTATGCCGACAGATGTCGCCTGCAGCATTGAACAGCTACAGTATAAAACTAAAAAATAAATAATAATAATAAAAAAATATGCACTCGTTGCTGGCATCCTTCCTGCTGGCCGCTGAGCTTTATCAGAAACAATTTTTGCCCTAGTCGAAAAGCAAACAATAACAATAACAACAACAACAACGACAATGAGTGGCAACAAACTTTGTTCAATCAGCTAGAGAAAAACGTTGTCGTCGTTGGCCCCGCCAAATATTGTTTAGATAAGAAAATGTTGCTGGCACACACACACACGTGAACAAATACATATGCACAAACAGAGAGTGAACGAGAAAGAGGGAGAAGGGGGCAATACTGTGCACATACGAGTTGCCGTTTGTGCTTTGCTGTTTGCTTTCGCCTGCACCCCGCGCCCCTGTCCCTAGCACCATCCATGCGCCTGTCTGTCAATGGGTTTTTCCATTTCTTCTTTACGCTGCTGTGTTATTCTTTAGCTTTTGCTTTTACGTTTTTGGCCAAATGCAATTTGAGCTAAGCCAAAAAAGAATAAAATAAAAAAAAGGAAAAATGGCCGCTCGCCTTCATATTGCATATTATGCAACTTGAAGCAGCTACTGGAATTCCAGGGAGAGGGGAACGTTGGTCGGGGGTCGGGATACGGTTAAAACTCTGTAGCTGCTTTCAAATTCAATTGCACGCGCGCGGACTCATGTCCACTGAAGAGATAAGACAAAGGCAAGAAAACTCATTAACATATAAAGTAGCCGCAAAAATCTCAGCTAGAGGGCGCTGCTTGTAATGCGGCTAATTACAAAATGGCGTCTGCCGTCAAGAGTGCGCTGCCAACGGCAACAGCAACAGCAGCAGCTTAAGTACCAGCTAAACTGTGCTAAGATGGCTTTAAAATCATTTCCTAAAGCATTGCCTGATAAGTCATTAGTACGCGCAGCGCATAGGGCGTAATGCACTATATTATGTAATGCGGCCCGCGGCTATGGGACAGTGTTGCCAGAAGTTACAAAATGTGAGAGTAAAAAAGTAGAGGCAAAAACAACATTTAGATAAAATAGCTACAATTGCTAGTAAAAGTAGATATACTGTCTTTATAACAAGTTGATCTGCAAGTTATCATTATTATTTAATTATATTTATACTTATCATTTCAGCTTTAAAATAAGTGAAAACCCAGCACAATATTATAATTTAGCTGCAAGCTATAATAAAAATGGCTATAAGACAGCTAAAATAACATCGCTGACATGAGCCTGTTAAGCTGCCGCTAAGCTGTCAAGTACGATGAAGGAGCGAGAGAGAAGGAGAAGAGCGACCAAGGCCACATTTGGGCGAATTAGCGAACGCTTTTAACTAATTAATGAAAAACTGTTGACATGATAAATATCAGTAAACATGAACAACAACATAAACCAAAATCAATACCACATGCATAACAGCAGAAACAACAACAATAACAACAATATGAAATGACAGTCAATTGCAGCTGCAGTCGAGATCATAATCAGCCCAAAGAACCGTAACAACAGCAAACGCAAACTGTCAAAATGTCAGGCATGTTGGGTGTCTCCACAGTGCCAGGTGGCAGCGCCGACAGGTGCGTCAACAGTTAGATAAATCAAGGCGACTGCGCCAATCGCTTGCTACAAAGTTTGACATATGCAAATCGTATAAAAATCAAGTGAATTTCTCTGAGAAAGAACCGTGAGTAATTTCAGTTATTATTGCATAAGTATGTACATTAACATGCTTGTTTGTGCACAAATGCAGCCAAGCGAGAGAGAGAGGGAGAGAGACGAGTGTGCGGCCATCTTGTGAAATGCTCTCTGGTCTGCGGTGGCGTACAGTGAAATGTTGAAGAACATTAATTGTCTAAGCAGCTAATTGGCTGGCGTGCTTAAGCCTTTTCGATTTACCGCTGCGGCACTTGAGCACATTTGCAGTGCTTTATGCCCGGCGCTGATTGGCCAATTAAAACGAGCGCTTAATACAAATTACAAAATTAACACGCTTAAAGCTACAACAGCGCACTAAGCTCGCGCTCTTTTCTTCTCCCCTCACTTCTGCTCTATATCAGCACTGACAACCGACAACCGACAAGAACAACAACAACAACAGTGGCAACCAAGAGCTATGCAATTGTGTTTGGCAGTAAGGGCGAAAGTCTGCCAGTGTTTCTGTGTATTTGTGCGTGTGTGTGTGTGTGTGTGTGTGTGTGTGTGTGTGTGAGTGCGCGTGAATGTGAGTTCGCGCTGCTGTTGTATGCTTGGCATATTTACGCCAACTTTAGTTATTTGAATTACGTGACTTCAGCAACAGTTCTATGACTGAGTTAAACAGCGCCGAGACTGACACACACACACACACACACACACACACACACACACACACACACACACCGCACACCAACACACACAGGCGCACCTAGAGCTGGCTTAAACTTTGTGCAATTTTTTAAGCACACAGGCACACACACACACGCACACACACACGTCGCTGTATGCGTGTATTACTTACGTACATACTTATAAATACTTACTTACTATCTGTCTGTTGATTACACATGCACGTAAAAAAAATATTGAAGCAGCAGCAAAGGCGGCAGCAAAAGCAAGCCAAATGCAGCCACGGCACGAAGCCAGCCAGATACATGTTAACCGCTCCTTCCAATCCGAATAAAAACCAGCAAAATAAAAAAAAGAAATAAAAAATAGAGATATACATTTGTACCATAAATACCCTTAAGATCATTGGTAATGTCGATGCTCTCATACAGTCGGTGCTATTATAAGATCTTTGACGATCTATTGTTGGGTTCTTTATCACGAGCCTGATCGAAACTTTAGTGCGCTGAGTTTTGCATTCTTTTGGCAACAACAATTGTTCTCATTTATTTAAAAACTCGATCGCTGTCAACTTTTGTGTGCAGCCTTGTGCATAGCTGTCAGCTTTTGCAAGTGTATTCAAGCTATTGGTGTGTCAAAAAATGGCTGCCGCTGCTGCCCGTTATTATTGCTGCTGCTGTTGCTGCTGCTGCTATTTTTGGCTTTGAGTTTTTAGCCTTAAGCCAAATAAGTGTTTTAGCAGACGTTGAAGACGGGCGTCGACGCTGCAACAGCCGGAAGTTGCTACGACAGCTGCAGGAAGCTCTAACTCACTTCCACACACATACACACGTGCACACCTTTCCAGCTACATTTGTGTGTGTGTGTGCGCACGTCTTTGCCTGTCTTCTCAGCCCGCCCTCTGCTGGCATTGTTGAAAGTTAGCAATAGATTTTTAACGGAAGTTGCACATGTGCGCACGTGTTTCTGCCAATGCCCAATTCCTGGAAGCTCCACACACGCCCCAAAACCCTTACCTTACCTCCCCTTCCCCATCCCCTTCGTATTTCTAGTTCCTCTCTGTTCACCACCTACGCGCAGTCAATTCACGCCACACGCTGTAATTAAGGGCTGTGCGTGGGCGTGGCACATCATCATTCAAGCGCAGCAGATTAGGCCAACCGATTGCCTTATCCTATACGCTTCCTCCCCGCCACCGCATTCCCGTCTCGCCCGTGGGCTGCGTGTGCGCGTCTACTTAACAAGAATTTATCGTCTTACTGCCGCTGACATATTTACCACTTTAGCACTTGGCACATCACCTCCCCAGCACCCTACGCCGCCCTCTCATTGCAATTATGGCAGCAGAAAACGTCTTGTCCAAACAGGAATCCATGTGCTCCTCCAGCTCCTGTTGCTGCTGCTGCGTGTAATTTAATGGAAAAAATTGGGAATCGCTGCAAGAGGATCTGCACTTGAGGCGTCGGCAAATGCGCTTAGCCAGGCCAAAAATGAATGCATTATAAATGTAAGACCGAGATTGCGACGCACTAACTGCCTATTTGTCAACGGCAGAGAAAAAGCTTGAGAGAGTGAGAACGAGAGAGAGTCAGCGAGAGAGAGAAAAAGAAAAAGAGGGGGTAGCGGACTGGGCGTGCCTTCTAGCAGAAGCCGTCTGCCGTCTGCTGTTTGTGTCACGCATCGTCGTCGAGGCGTAAAATGCGACAAGGCAGACAATGATGAGAGCCGAGAGGCAGCAGCAGCAACAACAACAACAACAACAACAACAACAACAAGCAAACGCACGCACAACAACAAGGATAACACGAAATAACTGTTAACAATGTAAAGCCGAAAGTTAAATTCCCTTGCAGAGACAAAAATGTCAAGTTATACCTACTTCAATACTACAATTCTTATCGCAAACAAAAGCTACTTTTTATCCCTCAGTTTTAAGATAGTTGCAGGCAGATTAAAATTGACAAAAAATGCTGACATGTAACCCTATCGGACTCATTCCTCCCATATTTAAAGCTCCCATAATTTTGTCAAAACTAAACCGATTTTCATGTTTGATGTGATTTTGGTCATAATTTGTCCTCTATATTAAATCTACATTCAAAATATATGCATTTTCCGAAATAAAATTTTTTTTAATTTTTTGGCAAAAA
>SCDY01001518.1:0-27567 GCA_004143825.1 Drosophila micromelanica
ATTTGCTGGCTCAATGCTAGGGCATGAATGATTCATTTTGGCAGTTTCGTATATTTTGTTTGAGCTGGTGTGAAACTAATTTGCAGCACTGTTTTTAAGGTTCACTCTAAATTGCAGCGACAAAAGCAAAGCTTAATAACGGGCCTACTCTGCTTATCGGCAAAGAGGAGACAGAGATTTACCGCTGATAATCACTTCACTTTTACAGCTGCACACGTTGTGTGTTGTTTTAGTTGCTGCTCACAGCTAGCAAATGTTAGTTTGGTGTTTTATTTTGTATTTATTTTAATAACTATTTCACTGAGTGTTCGCCAGTAGGCCAGTGTTGTGATAATTATTTGTTTTGTGATTGATATATGTATCTTGGTGAATTGCACTACAATAAAGTCTGCACGAATTGAGTGCACGATTGCAAGTCTTTTTTTATTTAAAAGAATTTAATATTTTATATGATTGTACTTAACGCTGTATTAATTTGCATCTAACGTCAGTCTGCAATTGAATGAACTCGCCAATGTAACAAATGTACACAAATTTGGTATCAAACTGCATTTTTAATTGCGTGAAAAGTATTATATAATTTACTAAGTCATTAAACTGAAAGTAAAATATGTTAATGTGTAAACATATTTCGTGTACGCACTGGCACGCTTCGATCAATTTTAGCTAATATTGCTAAGACATTTCCAATAATAGGCCAGACAAAACAGACCCGGACATTGTTATTGTTTTCGCTGGCTCCTAGGCAGTAGCTAGCTAGCAGGCAGGCATGAGCTTCGTATCCAACAGATACTTTGCATGCGCATGCAACTCGTATCTTTAGGCTGTTGCTGTGTTTGTGAGTGTGTGCGCATGTGTTTGATTGTGTGTGCGTATGCTTTGTTTGACGTTGTCTCTTGCTGACTGCATTGACCCCCACTTGGGGCCTGTGCCTGACGTCGCTGTTGTTCTTGTCATTGTTGTTGTTGTTGTTGTTGCTGTCTCATATGCACGCACATTGCGGTTCATTGCACTCTCTATTTACTTTAGCTTCCCATTTCGACCATTTACATTTATGATTCTTTTCCGTATATTTTGAGTTCTTTTCTTTTAGTTTTTTGATTTTTGGGGATGCTGTGGTCTTATAATATTATTTATATATATGTATTTTGATATTTTATATTCGTTTGATTCCCTGCTAGTTGCGCAGTATATGAAGGCATCATTTAGAGGCAGCCGGCAGGTCGTAAACTCGCGAGGCTCAGGCACAGTAAAAAGAAAATATTTAAATAAATTTGATAGGTGCACAACAATAACAACAACAATAACAAGGGGCGAGAACAGAGGCTATTGACTCGCTCGGTCTGCGTTGATATTAGTGCATGTTGTAGGAGGAGTGCGATCAAGAAGCATTGACCGACAGTTGAGCAAAAGAAAACAGAGCAACAAAGTGCGTGCGTGTGCCACAGACAGAGAGAGAGGAGGCGCGAGAGAGGGGAAGAGAAAGAGAGAGAGAGAGAGAGAGAGCGCGTGTGATAATGCGACGCGACGCCTCGTTCGTTACACACATGTGATATCGGCGATAACAGTTGACAGTGGAGAACCGCCTGTATTGTATTGTGCCTCTCTCACACAAAGAAACAAACATATGCAAGAACACACACACACACACACGCACACACACAAATTTACTGAATAAATGAATGCCCGCCTTATAGCGCACACTGATTTTACTTTTGCTTGGGAAGAGGTGCATTGACTTTTATTTCTTTATACCCTACAGCCATTAACTGGTTGAAAAGGGTATAATAAAGTAATCAAACCTTGTTGATAAAGACATGGGCAGGACATAGCAATATTTATAGCTTCGAATACAGTTTATGCATTGAAAGTTACGTACAATTAATATAATTATTTAAATTTAAATTTTTTTTATTTTTTATGACAATTTCAATGCTAAATTATAATGTTATTATAATGTTCTCATACTTGAATATTCTTTTTATACGTTTTAAGTCTTCGTTAATTTTGTGACCTCTTAAACAACTGTCGACTTTTCTTTTAAAAATTATTTTACTGCATACTTTTGGGCAATGCAATTGTTTTAATGTTAATTACAGGGTATTCAATAATCAATTTTGTAAATATTTTAAGCCATTTGTTTACTTATGTTTTGATTTACAATCTCTATTTGCAGTGTGGCTCAAACACCTTCGTTGACATTTCCCTTTATAAATGCTGCTAAGCAACAACAACAACAGCAACAGCAACCAATTGTAACGCAACAACAGCAACAACAACAGCAGCAGCGGCAACATCACCAACAACAACAACCCGCAATACAGTTGACATTTCAGAATTTAAACGTGTTGCACAACGAACGCAAAATACTTTCCGATGTGAGTGGATTAGTCAGGTAACAACAACAAGCAAAAAGCAACAACAACAGCAAACAAACCAACCAACAAACAAACAACAAACAAACAACAAACTCACTGAACCAGTGACAACTAACAATAGCAACACTTCTTCCCTCTCTGTCTTTTTCTCTCCTTGTCCGCAGTCCCGGCGAGGTGCTGGCCATCATGGGACCCTCGGGCAGCGGCAAAACAACACTGCTCGATTGCCTCAGCGGGCAGCGGCACTTTGATAGCGGCAGCGTTTATCTCAACCGCGAACCGCTCTCGAAGCGGTGGCGCCGCAAAATCGGCTACGTGCTGCAGGAGGAGATCTTCTTCACGCAGCTGACGTTGCGCGAGACGGTGATGTACACGGCCCTGCTCCGTCTGCCCGAGTCGATGGCTCGTGCCGAGAAGCTGCGCCTCGTCGATCACATACTGGACATGCTGGAGCTCACCTGCTGCCAGCAGACCAAGTTTGGCGATTACCTCAATCGCGGCCTATCCGGCGGCGAAAAGAAACGCGCCAACATCGCCTGCGAATTGTTGACCAATCCGCTGCTCATGCTGCTCGATGTAAGTACAAGGTTGCTTTCAAATGAGTTCAAAGTTTAAAATTGTTTAAGAAGCCTTAACCCTGGTTAAACTTAATCAATTTTATTGTCTTTAGCTTTAACCTTTGACTTGATTTGTAACATTGTAACATTGCTGTAATAGAAGTTTATTTGAAAAAAACAGTCTTTAAAATTAATATTTTTTTTTAATATTTTTCATTTTTGCTTACTTTGAATTTATTAAGAAAACATTTGAAATTTAAATCAGTATAAGTATTATATTTAATCAGCCTTACATTTTATAACTCTTTTCTTTTAATTTAACTTACTTTCGCGTTGTTTATTTTGAAGTCAAAAAGTTTTTGAAAATTTATAAAATCTTATTACAAATTTTATACCCAAATAAAAAATATACTTTAAAAAAAATAATAAAATCTTGAAATTAAAAAAAAATTGTTGTTCGCTCTGTATCTCTAGGAACCCACCTCCGGCCTGGACAGCCACTCGGCCATTTCGTTGATGAAAGTGCTGAAGCGTTACGCGCAGCTGGAGCAGAAGACAATTGTGATAAGCGTGCATCAGCCATCGTCGCAGATGTTTCACATGTTTGATAAGCTGCTGCTGCTGCATCAGGGACGCACCGCGTACTTTGGCGAGGTGAACAATATCTACAGGCACTTTGAGGATATTGGGGTGACCATTAAGCCGCACTATAATCCCGCTGACTTTGTGTGTAAGTTCAATTAAATAAATATATGTATATATATATTTTTGTAATGGTCTCCCCCAAACTTGGCTTGCAGTGGAGCAGTTGAAATCGTATCCGGATATACGCGAGAAGCTGTTCATAGCCGCCAGGGAATCTCATGGGAACTATTTGAATCGGAATTGCATCAGCAGCCACGACAAATCGAAGCAGCAGCACGACACCATTCTGATCAATGATATCATCAACAACTACTACAATCAACGGCATCATCATCACAATCAGAATCACAATCGCCATCAGTATGAAAATCTGCATCATACGGTTAACGGTTGCGAGGCCGATGAGGAGGCTGCTCAGCATTTGGTCTGGTGCGGCGCCGATTCGCAATCAAATTTCAGCTCCTGTGCATCCAGTGACTGCCAGTCGTATTGCGCCGGCAAGAGTTCCGCCAGCGATGAGGATTGGCTCTCGTATCCAACACGTTTCCATACACAGTTCAGCGTGCTATCCAGCCGTAACTTCAAGGAGGCCAAGCCGCGCATGTTATCCAAATTGAATTGGTTCCAAACCATTGGGCTGGCACTGATGGCGGGCGCCATTTGGTTTCAGCTGCCACGCACCGAGGAGTTCCTTCACGATCTGCAGGGCTGGATGTTCTTCTCGCAAACCTATTGGATGCTCTTTGCACTCTTCGGGGCGCTAAACTCATGTAAGTGCGAGCTCAATGAAAAGATACTATCATTAATAATGGATAAATATTTGGGAAAATTAATTAGTCCAAATAGAATCAATTTATTTACTGTTCAATGAATCTTCTTTGTAGCTTTCATATGCTTTCGAAAGTTTTATTTAATAATCTGTCTTGTTCTTTAAGAGTTTTCATGCGTTTTAAGCTTTAATCGATTTTTTGTGTGTATCAAAAGATTTTTAATTATAAAGCCTCCAGATTGTTTTTCATATTTTAAAGAGCATTAATGGGCTTTCATTTATATATACTATTGTCTTCCCATAATTAATGCGTTTCGAATTATTTTAGTTCCTTCGGAACGTGAGGTCATCAGCAAGGAGCGCCGCTCGGGTGCCTATCGCCTTTCCGCTTACTATCTGGCCAAAATGTGCGCCGAGCTGCCCTTGGTTATAACGCTGCCCACTGTCTACCTCATGATAAGCTATCCCATGCTGGGCTGCAGCAGGTAAGCACCAGCTTCAAAACACGCTTCTTTGTCTTATTTACTTAACTCTTGTTGTTCCCGTGCAGCTTGAAGCTCTTCTGTCTGATGCTCGTATTTCTGCTTCTGAACACGATTGTGGCACAAAGCGTTGGCTTCTTTATTGGGGCCTGTTGCATGGACATGAATGTGAGCATTACGCTGAGTGCACTTTATACCCTGGCAACACAGCTCTTTGGCGGTTATCTTTCGTCACGCATTCCGGAAGGTCTCAGCTGGATAAGGTACACATCGATGATACACTATGCATACCAGAATATGCAAATACTCGAGTTTCGCGAGGGACCAGCTATTAGGTAAGCGATGAAATTAACAATTTGTCAGCGATTACCATTTCGATTACCATTTACAGCTGCGGATCACCGAGCAGCTATGAGATATGCAAACAGCAGACAACCGATTTCATTCCATATGAGGAAATACTCAAAGCACAAAACTCGACATCACCACTCTGGCTGAATACGCTCATACTGATGATGTTCTTTCTGGTATTTCGCGGACTGGGCTATGCGGTGCTGCGCTATCTGCGCTGCCCCAAAAAGACGTGATAAAGCTGACAACGAACCAGTGATACGTATTTAGTAGCATCTGTTTAAATCTAATAATACTAATTCCTCCCACTACACCTAATGTTGAACAAATTACAAACGTGCGCCAATTTTGTGATTCAATTTTCAAGCCACATTTATTATTAATTATTATGTACTACACTTAGTTTATTTATAGCAATATATATACATATATATTCAATTACGTTACGTATATATATATATAAATATATACTTTTATGTATATTCTTATATATATATATATATATATATATGTATCTATATATATGGCAAAACGGCAGGCGCTTTACCCAAAAATTTGTTGTTTGTTGCATTTTGTAAACAGCAATTTTTGTTTTTGTTTTATGCATTTTAATTGTTAGCCATTTATCCTTAATCTTATTATTATTATTAATTATTATTATAATTATAATGTTGCCGCTAAATAAGAAATCGTTGTTTTGCAAACGCGATAATTATGTTTTAATGTACGTTTTAAAATCCAAAATTAATTCAAAGTTTAACAGCCCATATTATAATTATATACATATATTATTATTATTGGATATCGCACATATTTAAAGTTATAGAAATTTTTGTAAATTTTTTGCAAATTTTTTCACTTGGGAAAAAACACTGTGATTTAGTATGCTAGTTTTTTAATTAGTTTTAAGTTGGCTGCATAAAACCATGTAAAGCAAAAATCAACAAATTGTATAAACATATGCATTATGGTGTATTATGTTTACATTAACTAATTATATGTAATTAAATTTATAAAAAATAATATACATGAAAAATATGCCGAAAAATAACGTGTACGATAGTTAGTTATTGTATTTAATCGATAGTTATTATCGATTGTTGTAGTAGCAGTGAGCTTTTGCTCTTAATCCTCAAGCATGGACTTCCCCTTAGTTTCTTTCAAGAATAACAAAAAGCAAACAAAACAAAATGCCGTAATGCTCGCACATGACCACATTGTGATCGGGAGGCCCCAATGTTCCATGCACAGTGGAAAAATTTTGAGCATAAGAAAAACAAATGAGCTGCAAACAACAATAGCTATCGATGTTGCCCTGGCGCGTATCTAAAAATTAAGAGTTAAATATTAAATTAAAATGTGAACGTAATTTAATTGGGTAACAATGCTAACCTTACGCGGAAACATTTCGACCATCAGCACAAATAAGCAGCTAATAAGACCAATGTTGCCCAGAAAAATGTCCAGCGACATAATTGTCGCTGGCACCCAACTCCACTCGGTCAGATCAAAAATTCCGGCATAGAACGTAAACAGGCCAAAGGCTGTGAGACTTATGGCCACGCCCGCTGAGGAGACCAACATGAGAATCTTGCGGCCAAAGACATCGCAGAGAAGGGTGCTCACATAGGCGCCGAGAATTTGCACTGTTCCAATGATAATTGTGCTGGTATTGGGATCCATGTTGCTGCCGGACTGGGCAAATATATCCGACATATAGTTGACCATGGTGAAAATACCGCTAAACTGATTCGCAATGACTATAACTGCCGCCATGCCATAGCCCCTAAGAGCGGCACGTGTAACTAAAAATAATATATACATAAATTAGTTTGAAAATTATAACTTAAATTGTTGACGTACAAAAGTCATTAAGGGTGACCTTGTTGGACGCATTATCATCCTTCGTCAGCGTCATCTTTATATCATCAAATTCCAGCGTGGCGCAACTCTGATCGATTAAACTAGCGCTATCCTTGATATTTTTATAATATCTAAAAGAATGCTCGGCAGCCGTAAATTTACCTTTACGTATAAGATGCATGGGCGAGTCCCGAATGTAAATTAAAACGAATATCGCATAACTAAGGGGGCAGAAGAGCACTATATAGGGTATTATATGATAGGCCAAATGTGTGCTCAAAATGTATCCGATAAGAATGCCTATATTCACCGATAGCATCACCATCGAGGCCAAAGAACCTCGAATGCTGTTGATGGATAAAAGTAAGTATTATTCATTATTCAAAAAATATTCAGAGTTTTGAGCTATCTTTATTGCTTTAACAGTTATCAGTCATGAAGATTCTACTTACTTTGCATCTGAAATTTCGCTGAGGAACAGGGGGTGGATTATATAAATGCCACCGCCCGTTATGCCAGCCAAGAAACGACCGATAATCAAAAACTCCACACTTTTCGCAAAATAGACCAATAACCAAAGGCACTGAAAGATATCTGGGAGTAAGCCACTAAATCAAATCTTATTGCTAATCGCCTACCGAGTGCGGCAGGGCTATAAAAAGCAGACACAGCTTGCCGCCAATGCGATTGAAAAAGAGTCCAGAGAGTATATTGCCCACCATCGAACCCAGGCCTAGCGCCGAGCCCACCCACGAAATCTCATTGACGCCCATTTGAAAATTTAGCGGAGACTCCGAAGATTGCAGCTTGCGCAACGTGGGCGATAGCCAACCAATGCCAATGCCATGTGATATGCAAATTATATTAACTAAACGAGAAATTTTTAGATTAAAATCTTCTCGAATAATTTTTAGAAACGTTTAATTACTCACTTAGCACAGTGGCCAGCAATTGATGGCGATTCCTTCGGTTCAGCAGACAATTCGGTCGCTGAAAAAGTTTCGTCAACATTTTCTACAATTGTTAGAGACGTCTAGAGCTTTGTCTATACCAAGCTAAGTTCTAACTGCTACTGTTTGCAGTTGCACACCGAAAATATAATACGATATCATTTTCTTGATCTACTCTATCATAAAGATTATTAAAATAATCACCCCACATATAAAGGTTTCTCAGTATACGTCTACAAACAGAAGACACTGCGTAGAACCAAAGAAAATAGCCTAACCCCTAAGATGAGAAACGCCAAATAACGAAATGTTAAAACGAATTTCGCAAAATAGAGAACGAAAACTTGGTAGAAGTTTAGGTCCATACATGTATTTATAGTGGCGCCCGAGCAGGAATCAAAGTATGATAAATCACTTTGTTTATCTTTTAGTTGGTAATGATACATTGGTATATTTTATTTCAGTTATTTCAGTTTTTATTTCAAGAGCATTTTTACTTATTAACACAGAAGGGTGTAAATTCATTTTATTTTAAGAAATTTAAAATATTGCGCCCGAGCAGGGACTTCAGAAAAATAGTTAACTAACAAATTCTCAATATTTAATTGAAAAAAAAGAACAAAACTTAAATATAATTCAGACATCAGAAAATTTTTCTGAATGTATTTTATTCCTTTGATTACTACGCTCAATCCTCAAGCAAGGACTTGCCTTTGGTTTCTTTTAGGAAGATCACAAAGAAAACAAAACCAATTGCTGAAATGGCCGCACAGGACCACATTGTGATCGGTATGCCCCACTGCACCATGCAGAGTGGAAATATGTTGAGCATTAGAAAAACAAATGAGCTGCAAATGACAATTGACATCGAAGTTGCTCTGGCGCGTATCTACAAAATAATGGAAAATCAATAAAATTTTCACACAAAGATTATTAAAGATTATTCAAACGCACTTTCACCGGAAACATTTCAATCAGCATGACAAAGAAGCAGCCAATGATGCCAATGTTTCCTAGAAATATGTACAGTGACATAAAAAACAATGGCAGCCAGCTCCATTCGCTCAAATCGCAACGCTGTGCAAAGTAGGAAAAAAGACCGAATCCAGTGAGGCTAACAGCAACGCCGCCCGAGGAGACAACCAATAGTATTTTGCGACCCCAGATATCGCAGAGAAGTGTCGTCGCATATGTGCCCAGTATCTGTACAATGCCAATGATAATCGTGCAGGTATCCGGATCCATACTGCTGCCCGATAGCGCAAATATGTCCGACATATAGTTGACCATGGCGAAAAGTCCACTAAACTGATTCACAAGAAGCAGCACTGCAGCCGTCCCATAAGCTCTGAGCGCAGCTTGAGTTACTATCGAAAATGCAATATTTTCAGATTTGTGAAAAGTAATTAATTGATAATTGTTGGCTTACAAAAGTCCTTAAGCGTAACCCTGTCCGAGTGTTTATCACTCCGCATTATCAACTGTTTCATTTCCTCAAATTCCAGCATTGCGCTCGGATGATCATTTTCACTGACGTTCTTATAGTATCTGAAAGATTGTTCAGCATTCGAAAATCTGCCCTTGCGTATGAGATGCATCGGGGATTCTCGTATAAAGAAAAACGTCGATATAAAGTAGCTGGCAGGAAAGACGAGTACTACGAAAGGTATTATGTGATAGGGTAGATGGGTGCCCAATATATAACCCATAAGTATGCCAATATTTACGGATAGCATTACCATGGAACCAAAAGTCCCTCGAATTCTGTAAGTAGGAGAGTTCAAATACACAAGACAAAATTTGGATACCAAATCTTAAATTTGTTGCACAGTGTTGCTCAGTCTGACAACAGCTGTAGGCAGCACTTCAGAGCCATAAACGGGGTCAATATTATTTTAATCGTCACAGCGCCTTTGTTTAACCGCTATCTGTAAGCACTGTAAGCTCTTAGTATATTATATTTACTTGGCGTCCGAAATTTCGCTAAGGAATATGGGATGAACAATGTACATGCTACCGCTCGAGACGCCAGCCAATAAGCGTCCAATAAATAGATATTCCGCACCATCAGCAAAGTAGACCAGAAACCACAGGCACTGTCCATAGGTAAACCTTTAGATAAATAGATATATAGTCACTTATCACTTACCGTGTGTGGCATGGCGATGAACAGCAGACACAAGCGACTCCCAATCCGTGGATGTATCAGACCCATTAATGCATTGCCCAGCACAGCGCCCAGACCCAGCGAGGAACCCACCCAAGACATTTCCGAGATGTTCAACGTAAAGTTAAGCGGAGACTCGGAGGATTGCAATTTACGCAAAGTTGGCGACAGCCAGCCGACACCAATGCCATGTGAAATGGATATCAGATTGACTAAAAACGGAAGAACTCCAAAAAGTCAAATCTCGGTTTAAACGAACTCTCTCTCCAACACTCACTTAGCACTGTGGCTAGAAATTGATAGCGATTCCTGCGATTCAGCAGGCAATTTGGCTGCTCAAAAACTTTTTCAAACATTTTTGTAGTGACTCTCCAGTCCTAATTGCAAAATTGTTGCTACATATGCTGGATACATTTAAATACTAAAAATGCGCTTTATTTCCCAAGGGTTTTAATAGGTTTAGACTGCCATACAGGGGCACATGTTGCCATAAAGATTAGAGCCGTTCATGCAAGGCCATAAACCAAGCAGATGAAATTCTAATACCGAACGTAATCTTTCCGCTTAATGCCTTACCCAAAAACCAAACTAAACTAAACCGATTAGTGCAATCTGGCAATTATCTTGTCAAAAAGTCAAGCACTATCAACGTGTGGGGGAAAATGAGAGCTCAAAACTAAAATTTCTATTGTATTCTACACTTTAAAGTAGTTTATTTGAATTTTATTAAATATTACCTATAGATAAAAGTTAATTTGATACACAAGTCTTTTAAGAATCCAGCAGTGATTTGCCTTTGGTCTCTTCCAGAAACAATAAGAAATACGCGAAGCCTCCAAATGCAACAAGACTGCAGCTCCACATGGTAATTGAAATGCCCCAATATTGCATGCAGAGTGGAAAGATTTTGAGGGACAGAAATACAGTGCTGCTGAGCAGGACCACAGATGTGGAAACAGCCACAGATCGGATCTAAAACAAAAACAGTTTTAGATTATATCAAGATTGGTAGATCGCAATGTTGATCGAACTTACCTTGGCTGGCATCACCTCCACGATCACCACAAAGAAAAGACCCACGAGGCCAATGTGCGAGAGGAATACGTCCAGAGAGAGTAGAACCAGGGGCAACCAGCCAGCTGCTGATAGGTCCGTACGTTCCGCAAAGTAGGTGAAACAACCGAAGGCGGCCAGACAGATGCCAGCACCCAGCGTGGAGGTCAATAGCAGAATTTTACGACCGAACTTATCACATATCAAAATGGTGGTGTAGGTGCCCACAATTTGCACCACTCCGATGACAATGGTGCACAGGTTGACGTCCAGGGTGGTGTGCGAGAGAGCAAATATATCCGCCATATAGGTGGTAAAGCAGAAAGTGCCCGTGAATTGATTGGCCAAGATAAAAACTAACGCTGTGGCATAGGCCCTGAAAGCAGGTCTACTAACTAGAAAGATAGCAAAGTTAATGGATGGGAAAATAAGGAACAAAAAGGATGAGCACATACCAAAATCTTTATAGTTAAAGGCATTTACGTTCAGAGCCTGCTCTTTGGTCAGCTTTACCTTTATATCCTCAAATTCCAGCATTGAATGCTTGTCGTCATCTTTAATGTTTTTGTAGAATCTAAACGACTTTTCGGCAGCACCGTACTTGCCCTTGCTTATGAGATAAAATGGTGTTTCGGGCAAGAAAAGATTGCTGATAAAATAACAAATGGGCAGGGGTATTATGAAGAAGGGTGCCATAAAATAGCCGACATTTGTAGATAATATATAGCCCACTAGTACGCCTGTATTCACTGACATCATGACCATTGAGCCAAGTCGACCACGTATTCTGTTAAGTATTCAAAATTTAAATTAAACTTTAAATTGTTCGAAAGTTCGACTTTTGTGAGCACTTACTTGGCATCTGAAATTTCGCTGATGAATATGGGCAGGACAATGTAACCACCGCCGCCCGTAATGCCAGCCAAAAGACGGGCCAAGTACAGATATTCCACGCTCTGTGCGAAGTAGGAAAACAGCCAGAAGCACTAACAGGTACAAGGGATAGGTGTTAAGTTAAGTATGGCGGCCAACATGGGGTCAAGTTTAGTTCGATACTCACCACATATGGTACAGATAGGGCGAACATAACGGGTTTGCGACCAATGCGATCCTGGAGTAAACCCGCCAGCAAATTACCTATGACACTGCCTATGCCCAGCAATGAACCAATCCACGAGAGTTCCTCCACAAACACCTTAAAGCTGAGCGGAGACTGCGGCGTCTGCAGGCTCCGCATCACCGGAGACATCCAGCCAATGCCAATGCCATGCGCAAACGTTGAAATGTTCACTGAGAACCGATTGAAAATGATTATAATAACAATAATTGTTGTCACACTTACCCAGAAATGTTGCCAAAAACTGGTAGCGATTTCTGCTACTCAGCAGGCAGTTCTCATTCTGAAAGAGTGCGCCCAACGACAACTTCATTGTGTGGTGGTTAGATAAACCTCATGTCGCTACTGACTGGCAAAAAGTTGAGGAACCAGCTGAAATAAAGACTCGACTAGACTGGAAAGCTGTCTGTTTTTCTAAAGATAAAGCTAAAGCTAAAGCTTTTTACTGCATCCTGTAAAAGTTGTTTACTTTAGTTAAGTATAAATTAATTTATTATAGCGCACACAAGCTTACATCTCAGGCCTCAAACCAGGCAATATACCAACTATAATAATATACATACTAAGATGAGCACGCATAAATTTGGAAGCAAAACGAAAATTTCGTGTGTGGCATTTTAAAGCGAAAGAAATTTAAAGGGCTTGTAATAAACAAAAGAGCGTGACGTCACAAAAAAAAAATTTAGATTTAATTTGCGTAAGATTGCTGTCATGTTTGTCTTTTTTAAATGATTCTCTATTTTTTATGCACATGGCCACATTGTGTATAAAATAAAAAGAGAATAATTTAAACGTGAACGTATCTAACAGTAACAGAGAATTCTGTAATTAATAAACAAAAGAGATCAAAGATATAGGTGGCAAAACATTACAAATTAGTTAGAGAAGGCCGCCCCTAAACGGTGTGTGCATAAATACATACAAATACATACAGCTCAACTCGTCGTCCTAATCAAATAAAATCATCATACCCTGGTGTCAATGGGTTGAGGGTATAATCTTTATAAATGATGTAAAATGAATAATGAAGTTATCTATCTATTAAATTCAACGACTAACTACAGGATAAAAATACTGCTGCATTTTAATGTAACTTAAATAAATTTTCCTACCTTGGCTGGTTCGATACAATATGATAAGCCAGATAGGTGCTTTGTATATAGCCAACCATCTTAGCCAATTTAGTAGATATAGTTATCAATTAGATACAGATGCAGATGTATATATAACGTTTTAGAAACTTAATTTTCATCACTCTGAGAGATCTTTAAATCTAGAGATCTTACCAAGTGCAAGGCCGGAACACGAATGTGACAAGTAATCTATATAAATTTGTTATTCTGAGGACTTTGTTAATTGTCTATTTTTGTTACACATTTTGAAAGATAACACAAGTAATAAACGTTTGCACAAGGCAGACGACCCTTAATGGATTAGATATGGTTGATATAAAGATTAGAATCTGAAGGTAGACAGAATTTCACAAGGAACATATAGAATACAGATTAAGGTTGTTTTTTACAACTTGGAATGGCGTTTTAAAAAAGAAGGCTCGTCTGCTTATTTCTTCTTATTAACGTTATTTGAATAAATCTTTTGTTTTTTGAACATTTTATATTTTGATAAATTTTGAGCTTCTCTAATCCTTGATCATGGATTTGCCCTTAGTTTCCGGTAAAAATAACATAAAGTACAGGAATGTTAAAAAGCTGGCGCTGGCTGAAACCCACATTGTTGTCGATATGCCCAAGTAGTGTAGCTCCAATGGAAAAAGCTTCAAAGTGCAGAAGACCAAACCGCTTAAAAACACCACCGATATGGAAGTAGCCAAAGAACGTATCTAAAATAAATAAAAACATTTAATGGGTATATGTTTCCAAAATATCCTTTACTCAGCAGCAACTCACCCTTGCGGGAAAGACCTCGACGAGTACCACGAAAAAGAGTCCATTTAGACCCATATTACCCAAATAGATAAGCGACATCATCAGCAACAGTGGCACCCAGCTATATTCGCTCAGATCGTTGCTCTGGGCAAAATACGTGAAGCAGCCAAAAGCAAAGCTGCCCAAGGAGATACCCAGAGTGGATATCAGCATGAGTATACGACGTCCAACAATATCCACAAACATGGTCAAGGTATAAACGCCCACAATTTGTATCATGCCAATGAGAATCGTGCAAGTGTTCACATCCAGAATGGCGCCGGAGGCCTCGAATATGGTCGACATATAGTTGATGAAACTGAAGATGCCGCTGAACTGATGACCCATTGAGAGCACAAAAGCGGCGCCGAAGCCTTTGAGAGCAGATTTTGTAACTGAAGATGGAAAACAGTTAAGGAAAACTTACAAAATTGTTTTAGTATTATAAAGACTAGTGACATCAAATAGATCCGAATCCGTCAAAGTGTGGAATTGCACCCCGTTAAATGTTCGTTACTCTAACTATCCTCTGTATATATCTAATACTAAATTTCAGACTTACGCAAATCTTTGTAGCTCACGTCTGTGGTGCTCAGCGCTTGTTGTGCCCCGATCGCTGTGCGTAGCTCCTCAAAATCTGCTTTATAGCTCTGATCCGTGGAGTGCCTTCGATTTTGATAATATTTATAGGAAGTCTCAGCAGCTGGGAACTTGCCACACTTGATTAGATAGGGGGCAGTTTCAGGCAGCAGTAGGTTAGCCAGAAAGTAGATTATGGGCAGTGCTATAGCGATACATGGTACACTGTAATAATCGAGGTGGCTGCTCAGTATAAAGCCAGCAAGGATACCAAAATTCACCGATAGCATGACCAAAGAAGTCAAAGTGCCACGTATGCTAAAGAGGAAAAAAGTTTAACTGTTATATGTTGATTATAGATAATATATCTTGTTCTCACGTGCTATCGGCTAATTCACTAATAAATATGGGAATTACTAGATAGCCTGAACCGCCTGTAAATCCACAGAGAAAGCGCGCAGAGTACAAATATCCCACATTTGAAGCACAATAGATCAAAATCCACATGCATTAAACGAAAAAACATTAATAAAGAAAAAAATTTTTGAAGAGGATATTCCAGACGTACGGCATAAGGTCCAGCCATAATATAGATGCAAAACTTTCTGCCCATGCGTTCCAGCAGCAGGGCCATAGTCAAATTACCGCACAGACTGCCCAAGCCCAACATGGAGCCCAGCCAGGATATCTCATCGATGCCCTTTTGGAAGTCGAGGGGCGAGTCTGGAGTTTGTATTTTGGTCAAAGTCGGCGACAACCAACCGACGCCCATGCCATGGCCAAATGTTATGAGGCTAACTAACCAGAAATTGAATGAGAAATATTCAGGAATATCCCTAATTCATGAGTCTTACCCAAAACAGTTGCTAAAAGCTGGTAGCGTGTCTTGGGTTGCAGCAAGGAGTATTCAAAGTAGTTGCCCATGTCGCTAAGTTGACTCAGATTGCTTACCGGTAATGGTGGGTCTACAAACCTAGGCCAAGTATTTGTAGTATTTGGCGCGTGTCATATCTACAATAGAAACGTAGCTCGGGCGTCATTGCACTGCTAAACAAATACTAGTTCCGAAGGGATAAGACTGTTGTATGAGATATGGCGGACCTGCGAATGGGCAATTTAATTTTATGGTATTTTTCACGATTATCTGATGAATTTCATAAGGCAAGCAGTCAATTGCACTGCCGTGTTTGCCTAGTTTTAAAAACTCATTTTAAAGCCCAATTCATGTTGGGAGAGGTCAGTTTAGGTGTACTCTATAATCATTCTAGAATAATTTCATTTAGAACATTATTAACCATTTTTGCCAATGTAAATATAGATAGATATCTTTTTAGACTCAGGATCAATTTACATTAAAAAATTTTCATTCTAAATTACTCTTTTTGGACAAAGTGATAGGTGTGAATTTTTTGTTGTGTTCAACAGCTTATTTTGCGTATATTTTTCTATCAATAAAAAAAGGCAATAAGAACTTCATAACTTATTCTAATCATGTCAAAATAAAATATTCATTGGCCTTAAAAACTTAAAAAAAAAGACAAATAAAAAACTAAAACAAATATTAAGCATTTTCTCAAACCCGTTTTGTACAAAACTCTTATATACCATTTAATAACCTGATTGGAATATTGTACCAAACTCTTTGGAAAATATCCATGGGGAAATCCCATAGTTTTTCCGACTTCTTTTTTAAGCTTATGCTCTTAACACCAATCCTTTACAAATAGGGATGAGTGCTTCGGATCGTTATCATGCTGAAACTTCCATAAAGTGGCATGCTATCGTCGGCAAATGGTAGCATTACCGTCTCCAATAAATCTTTGTAAACAAATCTGTCCATAGTACCATTAATCAGATGTATCGGACCAACACCTTCCCATTAAAAACAGCCCCATACCATTAGGCTGCCACCTCCGTGCTTTATGGTTTTTTGGGTTAACCTAGTATGGAATTCGTTTCCCTTAGGCCGATGAACATTCCTTTCGGCATCATTTCCAAACAATTTTATCTTTGTTTCGTCGCTCCAGAGTATATTTCACCCTTTTCTCTCCCCACCAGGCTTTGCGATCCAATGCAAATTTTTCCCCCATTTTAAAATTTTCAGATCGAAGCAAAGTATAATTCTATTTATAATTAAACTCACATTTAGTTGCTTTTTCTTGATAACTAACTTTCTGCAACCAAAAAATTATTCTAACTTATAAAAACTTACAGTTTTTCTACACACATTTATTTTATTGGCCAGCAAAATTTAGTGTCTCAGCAAATACGCACTTTGTTAATTTTATTGGAAACAAAATTGAATCGGGAGTTTACCAAATTCACACCCAAACAATGTAACCCTATGTAAAAATTATTATATTAATGTAGAAAATGTTGTGAACACATTTTACATCGATAAATAAAAAATTACAGTGGTCACAGGTGTGAATATATTTATATAAAGATATTATTTGCTCAAGATATGAATGTTACACATTTATTATTTCGTTGTAGACAAAAACATTCTACATATGAAGCAAACACGAACAAAAGTATTGCATACTTTTAGATGCTACAATAATAACCAACCGCTGAATATTTGGCATTGCATAATTTTGGGCTGACACACAAAATTAACTCGATTTGTATGCATTTTGATTATGACTATATCTCGGTCATACATAGTCAGATTTCGAAAAAATACATCTCTTTCAACTTTTGAAAGTCTATAGAAGCGATGGCAATGCAAATGTTCACGTTTTTCAATGTGTACAGTCTTTGCTGGGTGCATATATAATCTTGGTTTTGGTATAAGATAAATAAAGCCACTAAATTAAAATTATTTTCTGCTCAGTCATGTTCATGCCTCGCTGCTCAACAGTAGGCAAAATAATACGTTGAAGAAGTAAATTGATAATATTTAGATAGCCTCATAAGCTATATATATATATACTTTATATAATTAACATAACATGATGTACACGGATTCTATTGCACGGTTGGAATGCCAGAAGCTATCATATTGAGTTGTAAAGATGCGCTTATCAGTAGAGAGCTCGTTGATCTTATCAAAGAAGGCTTTTATGAGGCGCCCACTGTGTTTGTGGGATAAGTTCAAGGGGAAGCTGTTGGCCCCCAGGCAAACAATTAGCCAGCTTGTTACGCCTAACTGGATTTATGACAGAGACGCGACTTGTCTGAAAGATAATCATACTCGCTTTCGTACCGATAAGCGAACAACTAAATTTAATAATAGTAACAGTAAAATAGCAATTAACACTCGGTTGTAAAACATAGTCTAACCACTATAAACTGTCCAAAATGGTTTCAATTGTCTTGCCACGCGTCTCCGGCAAGAAGATGGCAATAAACAGAACGCCCGCCAGGGAAAAGCAGGCGAAGACCAGCACGGTGCCATGCATGCCCCACGCAGCAGTCAGCAGAGGCATCAGCTATAAGCCAAGTTAAAAGTTAGTTGGCGTTGATCACAGGCCGAAAAGAGCTTTAGCCACTTACCTTAATGGCCAACATGGAGAGCAGCCAGAGTATGGACATGAGCACCATATTGGCCCTGCTGCGTATCTTTGCTGGCACTATCTCCGATATGACCAGAAACGGCAGCGTCAGAATTCCCCACGAAGCGATGAACAGCATAAAGGAGAACGCAAAAATGGGCACCCAATCGAAGCCGGCTTTATCATAGCCGAGCACTTTCAGGTAGCTGTGGCTGCCCATCAACAAATGGCTAATGCAGACGCCCACCAAAGAGACGAGCAAGAGCAGCTTGCGACCGGCGCGCTCCACCAGCAAGGTGGCCACATAGGCGCCCACCACCTGGATGGAGCCCACTATGATGGCGGAGATGGTCGGTGGCAGGCTGGAGCCGGACTTCTCGAATATCATCGCCGTGTAGTTGAGCATGGTAAAGCAGCCGCAACCCTGATTGGCTATTACGAGGCCGAGTCCGATTAAACACGCTGTGCGCGCCCTTCGCTCAGCTACGTTAAGGAAAACTGATTTAGTATTTGGGCTTGAGAATACAACCTGGCCTCATTGCCTTACCAAAGTCGGACCAGGTCACAATGGTGTCATCGACATCAACGCCGGACTCATCGGCCTTTTCGGGCGCGCGCAACTTGTGCAGCTCGAGCTGCAGTTGCTCCGTCAGCTCCTTGGAAGGACGGGCGCTTATGTTGCGATAATAGCGCAGCGCGTGCTCCGCCTCTTGCAGCTTGTGCTGCTGCGCCAGGTACTGCGGCGTCTCGGGCATAAACCAGAAGCAGGCCAGAAACAAAAGCGTCAGCACGGACGCAATCCACGCCACCGTCACATAGTTGAAATAGTAGCCCAGCGCAAAGGCCAGGACCACGCCCAGATTGCAGGAGAGCACCAGCAGTGTGCCCAGAGTGCCGCGTACCCTGTGAAGCAGTCAAGCAAGTGTTGTTGGAAATACATTCTCGAATTAGCTGGAGCGGCTCACCTGTCCTCGGCCAGCTCTGCGGTGTACATGGGTATCACACCGAAGCAACCGCCACCCGCCACGCCGCCCAGAAAACGTGCGGCTATCATGTGCGTCGGATTGCGTGCATACGGTATGCCGATCCAGCCCAGCTACAAGGATAACGCACGTTAGGTAACACCAAGTTTTCATCAGTCAACGTTTTTTTTTGGTACTTACCAGCGATGGCAGCGCTACCCACAGCATCGAACGCCTCCGTCCAATATTATCGGCCAGCCAGACGAACAACACATTGCCAACGATGCCGCCGAGGCAGAGCACCGATGCTACATTGCCCTGATCCTGATTTGTCAGCGGGCCCGTCTCCAGCGGACTCGCGTCGCTGCTTAGCTCAAGGAAACTGGCGGATGGCCAGCCGCAATAGGCGCCAAAGGATACGGAAGCAATATTTACTGCAAGGCGAAAAAACAGTTAAAATGGGATTTTTAATTAATTTATATATCTTTTATTTCTTTATTTTATTTGTTTATTAATGCGAGTAAAGTAAAAATTACTTGAACTTCTTTATTTTGATCAACTGTTTTAAATAAAACCATTTTAAAAGTATTTCATGTATATATATGTATATATATATATATATATATATATATATTTTTTTTTTTTGTTTACCAAAAACAATTTCGTACAATTAAATCACATTTAAGCCATGAATGGAAAACCAGAAGTCATTTAATATTTTAACTATAATTTGAACAAATATTTAAGCAGAATTCTCTCTTTAAAATGTTTACCAAAGGTAAGCTGACTGAATTTTAATTTGAATTGAATTTGTTTTTAATATTTCAGCTTTTATCTTTAACACGTGTGGTTTACAAACCAAAAATAACAGCCAGATATTGAAATTTCACATCGCCTGTTGTTGCCATATTATCTTTGATTTTATCCATTTAATAATTGGAAAACTGCACAACTTTTGCAATTTAATAATTTATAAAGAGTTTCTGATTGTGGGTTAGTGGGTCGGATTCCTGGCCCGGGTGCCTCGGTTAGCGTTCGCTGCGAACTAACCAAGCGTACTTGTCGCATGATAACTTTTATATATTGTATTTAAAACAAGTAGATTGCAAAGCCACCCAGATACAGAGGCGCGTACATATATGGGAGAACAGAGTATTTGGATTGTTGTTATCGCTGCTCATTATGCTCTCAGCAGTAAAGATGCAGCAGCAACAGCAACAAATTTTGTAACTGCTCCCTGGACTAGACTGTCGATTCGCTTTAGCGGCGACTACTGTGATTAGTTTATTTTATTTCATTTTTTACCCTTACCCAAGGTATTTACAAATTGTGTAGCATATGTCAGTTTTTGGTGGAAACAGGCAGAACTTACCTTTGTAACTTTATTTAGCTGTCATCATTGAAATGAGACTAAATCGAGCAAAGCTTATTTATAGATTTTCTATCATGTTGAGAATATATAATGTTTTTTCAATTTTACAGAACAGAAGACTGGCAAAGTCGGGTAACAACAGATTATTTACATAAGTGTTTGCTTATCTGATTTTCTTTGCCTAAATAATCTAGAAACACACAATTTTTGAAAATATATACATTACATAAATTTTTTGTAGATACATTATGAGTTGTAGGCTAATTTTATTTTATTAAATTGGTATTATACATTTAACCCTTAATACATTTATATATTTTTTTTTTGTAATTTTTATCTAAGCCTTAATAATTAACGTAAATAATCTAGAAAACACAATTTTGGAAAATATGTATATTACATAGATTTTTTGTAGATATATTATGAGTTGTAGGCTAATTTTATTTAATTTTATTTTATTAAATTGGTATTATACATTTAACATTTAATACATATATATATATATTTATTTTTTGTAATTTTTATCCTCACAAGTTTTACAGATTTTAATTCAATTAGTTTATTTATTATTGTACATTGAAAATACTTTTAATAGTATAATTAGCATTTAATAATAATAAGAAGAGTATTTAATCTGTAGCACAGCAAATAAAATGGTATTTTTATTGTCATTTTTATTATATTCACTATTGTAGCTATATGTGTTTGAAATAGTAAATGACGCGCACGTCTTGTTGTTGGATCCAATAGAGGAGCGTCATTGTCACGGCCCAACTTGGCGGAAACTGAACGAAATAAGGAACGAACGGGGTGCGGGATGTAAGTGCGCATTAATCACGTTTTCATGGCGCTCTCATATCAGTAGCCCAATGATTAAGCACTGTGCTACGAATATTCTAAAATGTAATCAAATGGGCGTATTTGCAAAAGATACGAGTACGCTGAGCAAATAAGGAATCTCTTTTTTTTTACAATTAAAGTCATATAATTGGATTTGTGTAGTTCGAGTTGTTTAACCATGTGTAGAGAAAAGGGAAAGTATTAAATGTGGCTGATATTTTTATTTGAAGAGAGTGCAAATTGGGAGTTTGTACGTTATCTTCAATTTAAATAGTCCTCATAAAAGTAATTATGATAATACTTATAAAAATTCTAAAAAGAATAACAATAATAATTAATAATAATAATAGGAATAATAATAAGAACAATGAGTAATGAAAATTATACGTTTTCTAAATTGAAACCCTAAAAAATATTTTTAAGTAACCTTTAATTAAGTTCAATTCATTTCTCATAATTGAGATGTTCTTTTGTTAATTATCAAATGTGCGAAAAAGATAACACTATATGATTTGAAATGTTTCTCGACTATCTAAATCTCGCATTCTAATAAATTCAACAATTTTTCACAGAAAGTTCCTTGTAATAAAATGAAACTGTGACAAGATAAGATAGCTGCCATACGTATAAGCCATAAAGTCATATTGTACTTACCATAAAAAGAGGTTGCCAAATTAAAGACGCTTTCTACTTAATTCGTTTATTTAAATTAATTTGTGCTTTAGGTCTATAAAGTTCGGAAAGCTTAAACACTAATTGCATTTGGCATTGACTGGGTTAAATGTGCGTTGAGATGCGACCATTAATTACACTGGCCACCTTGGAAACGCCCTCCCGGCCCCCATAGCCCAAGTCGCGTTGCACAGCCGACGGTCGGCGATTTCGAGTCTCGGGTAACAAAGGCAGCGAAATCAGGCCAACAAATATGGAAGCGGCTGCAAAGACCCACAAATACAGCACCAGTCCGGGTCCCAGCGGTGATCTCACAGCATTGAAAGCCTTAAAGTAGAGGATGTGCATTCAAAATACGGCTTACTTTATTTAATGCTTTTCTCACCTCAATCATGCCGAACAGCAGCAGCCAGGCAACACAAGAAGCCAACGAGTAAAGCAGGTCATGAAGCTGTCAAAATTCATAAAATTTCAATTTGATTTCGAGTTTTAACAAGGCCATTTTCAGTTCTTCATAAGTCTCATAGTTCAAAATAAACTTTACACAGTTGAGAAAGTAAATTAAATATTGCACTTATGAAGTTCATAATATACTCAGTTATCAAATTTGTTTTTTCTATTATTTTGTTCACAACTTATTTTCTATGAAAACGAAAGCTATTAAACTGCGCTGAAAATTATGCTATATATATACATGTGTACAGCATAATTGGGAAGTTTAGTTTGCAATTTTTGTTAACTAGTTAACTAGTTAAACATGGGACAAGCCAACTTACAGTTCACCTTTTAGTTAGCTGATTAGTAAGGACACTGTAAACTACTACTACTACTACTACTACGACTACTACTACTAGCTCTTGTAGTTTTTGAGATATATGCTTTCATACAGACAGACATACAGACGGAGATACCTTTCTCTGTCTGTTACACATTTTTGCATTGAACTATTATTCCCCCTTTAAGCAATTTTCATGGGTGCATGGTATAACAATGGTTCTTTTTAATTTTCTTAATTGCTTACCTTTGTGGGCAACAGTTCGCTGCTGACAACAGCGGCCAATGGATAGAGTCCAAAGCTAACGAAGAGCAACTGCACGGCTAGCAGGATGATGGGCAGATAACGTTCCCACCAGACGCCTAGAGACCAGCCAAGGCCAAACTGTTTGAACAGGGCCAAAACGATAACCGGCACAGCTGCCAGCAGCGAGGAGAGACTTAGCAGCAGCTGTATGGGAATAAAGGAGTAAATTTGGTTTTCAGTTGGAGCACACAGAACAGAATAGGAATGGATGGTGGTTACCTTGCGCGGCAGATGGGGTCCAATAAGCCGGGCAAACAAGGCGCCCACGCACTGAGCCGTGGCGAGCACAACATAGTTGAGCTCCGTGGAGTAGCCGGTGCGGCCCAGAAAGTCGGTGGCATAGTTCAACTCCACAAAGACGCCGCTCAGTTTGGCGCAAATTGTGAGCAGAAAGCTGACGCAGATCAAACGCACCACATAGCCGTGGGAAAAGGGCACGGTGCCAATGGCGTTGCTCTGACCCTTCAGTTCAGCCTTGAACTCGGCCAGCTCGTGCAAATATTCGGGCAGGTCGCGGTCGTCAATGTCGCGTATGCCGCGATACCAACGCAGCGACTTCTCCAGAGAAGCCAAGTTGCCCTTGCGCAGATAATAGTGGGGACTCTCCTGCACAAAGGGGAAGCACAGCGAAAATATGCAGGACAAAATGCAGCCGAAAATGTTCACATAGTCGTAAGACACATAGAAGCCCAGCAAACAGCCAAGGAGTATGCCCAAAGTTCGCCACAGTTCAATTGTGAAAGTCAAACGAGCGGCCTTTTCCCGTGATCCGGCAATTTCGTTGATGAAAATGGGCAGCACTACGAATGTGGCACCAGCTGCCACGCCTCCAAACATGCGCGAGGCATAAATGTGCACAATATCAAAGCCGAAGTGTATGCAAAACCAGCCACACTGAAAGCAAGTAAATAAAATAAAAAAAATTTTATAAATTTAAAAATTAAAAATATTAAAAATACAAACTATTCGAATTTAGTAGAAAATACGCATTGAAGTTATGCTCACAACAAGCTTCAAGCGTTTTCTTAAATAGTATTTGAATTTATTAAGGACTTTGTGTTGAAGCACAATAATTTTAATAAGAATTTTGGTTTCAAATTATTACTACTTAATATTTCAAAAACGTTCAAATTATTTTCAACAAATAAATATTTGCTGCATTGAATATTTAAACTATTTGAATTTAGTAAAAATTTGAATTTATTTAGGAATTTTTGTTTAAGCAACGTAAATGTTCTTGTTCTACAAAATTTGGTTCTCAAATTAAGTGCTTTGTAACTTTTCTTAATTAATGTGAGAACATAATTGATTGTCTATGAGAATTCTATGAAATTTAATTTATGATGCTAAACACACGTAGATACGTATAAATTATTTGCCTAATAAATTTGGGTGTTTATTTTCATTTTTTGGGCGGCAAACTGATGCAAAAGAATATTTATTTCGTTTGATGAAATTTGTTAATTTAATTGAAAGTAAAATAAATTAACAGAGAAACGAATGTGGAAAAGCCCTAACCAAAATATTACACCTAATATAAAACATATAGAAAATTTTGTATGACTTACAATCTGAAGCAATCCACAGCAGAGTAGCACGGACTTGGGGCCAATACGCAGAGCCAAACATCCGGAGAATGCGGCGCCCAGGGCAGCGCTAAGAAAGAGATAGCCAGTTATCCAGGCAGTGCCCGCCGGATCTGTGACCGTATTGAGTGGCGTTTGTGTATCCGACTCATAGAGAGCCATGTGCGACGGCGTTATGCCAAATAGTATGCCAAAATTGAAGCACAGCAGATTGCCTGAAACATAGCCGAGCATAAACTTTCGATGGGATATCCAATGGCTAGATGAACCCACCAATTGCCGTCGTCACGCTCTGAATGGCGGGTCCGCTGACTCGCTGGGGCAGGCACATATTGCTGTCCTTTGCTGCGTATATTTATTCGCGTGGAATCCAATTTTAGAGCCGTTAACTGTGTGCAAAATTGCATGTAAACTGAGGAGAGCTTAATGCACGCCGTGCGCCTTTTATGGCAGATTTATCTCCGGTTTTGTTATCTAATGCCGCTGCCGATAAGAGGTTGGCCTGCCAGGCGATCTGCCGCTGTGCGCAACATTATTTGAACGCAGTCGCCGACCGTTGCCAGTAACAGTAACTAGTCACCGTAACCGTAACTGCGTCCAGCTCGTTAGATGCGGCACTTTTGTATACAATTATATGTTTGCAGAACGTGAGTCCACAAATGATGTCGCGATAAAATGCGTCTGTCTACGACTACATTTGTAGCTACCGATGAGGAAATCTGTTTTTAACCTACAGCAGATAACCTACCTGAATACTTACGTACGTACATACGTACATACGTATGTATGTCTTGACGTAAGGGGTATCCGAGCAATCGTAATTAAAGTTAATTGAATGCGGTGCGCAAATATATTTTTCGCAATTAATTTCAATTAATTCATATGCAATTGTAGTCATATGCAATGGTTCTTGACTCAGCTAAAGCAAATGTCACAAATAACTCACTAAAAATGCCCACTTAGTGCCTAACATTGGATTAAATTTCCATTAAAATCGGTTTCAGCTTAAATCAATTTGAATTCTGATTAAAATAAAATGCTGTTTCTATATTGGTCGTTTGTTATCGATATTATCGGTTATACTGGCGTGAACTTCAGCGGGACAAAAGCTGTTTGCTACATCGGTCAGCTGTTGATGAAAGGCCTACTATCGACCAACCTCCACAGTTTAGAGTTGTACATCGTAGTTTAATTAAAAACGGACAAATAAAACGGCTTACAGGAAGGAAAAATATATTTTTTTTGCGTTTATTTTTGTATTTTAGCACCAAATCGAACAAACTTAAATGCAAAATTGTTAAGAATTAAATTCTCTAATACATAAATGCATTTTATTTTACATTAAAGCTTTTAATATGTACAAAATAAGGGGTTAAAAAATTAGGTTCTTACAATTTTCAAAAATATAAAAATTTGCAGATAATGTCCCACACAACCCGGTATACACGACTAAAGCCTATAGTTTCATCTAAATTATTCCAAAAGATTTATCAAAATCGTTTATACAGTTTATGAGATATTTGAATCGATATGCAAAAACCTCGTTGCCTGCCCCATACAAAATGTGGCAAAAACACGTACCTTGCGTTTAAACGCTGATATAACATTTCACAGAGAATGCCCCACAATGCACGGTATACCAATTTGTAGGTACATGTTCTGGGCGAATTTTAAGCTACAATTGAAAAAAAATCATTCATACAGTTTTAGAGAAAATTAGAAGAGAACCAAGCTACCTCAGCTAGTGCATTAATAAGTCTATCGAACGGCTAGTTCACATGTGAGCTGAGCCATTGCGTGGATTCAGTGTTAGGTAACTTTGTGAAGCCAAATGGCGGGAAACATTTAAAATTATTGTCATATATTAATGATGTTCTTAGACAATAAAATATATGTTAAAAAACATTTTATAACTCTGCAGAGCCTTTTCCATTTTCCGCGATTTTGTCAGTATCAAAGCTATAAGTATGTAGGCTATGCCCATACTGACAAAAGATCTTAACAACACTAAAACAAGTAAGATTGCTCTAGTCGGGACCTCCCGACTAGGAGATACACTGAACCCAGCATTTAACACATACACACAAACTCTCGGCACTTAATAAGTATTGAGATAGTTAAAAATAGAAAAAAACATTAATTCGAAATTATCAACGAAAAATGAAATGCACCACGGCTTGACCGTGAATCGAACCTGCGACCCTATGTTTCAGAATCAGAACTCTTATCCACTGCACCACACTCCAAGTTCACTTATTATATAAAATAACTTACACATCTTTTACAAAAAAAAATTTTAACGAATCGCTAAAAAAATTCTGCTTTTGTTATAAAAATGATAAATATTAATAATAATTATTGATAATTAAAAAAAGAAAAATCAAATTTCACACTGTCTGATGCGGGCTTCGAACCGGGGTCCTTCAACCTTAGTTGCAGAACTCCTTACAGCTGCGCCACTGATTCGATTAAATATCTTAGGATAAAATTACGTTTTACTATGCAACATAAAATTCCAAGAAAAACGCTAGTCAAAATTTTGCATTTGCATGTGTGTGTGCACATGAACACAGAAATTGCTTGTGCTGCAGCTTGGCCCCCACGACGGTAATGAAAATCTTCATTTGCTCGTAAACGAAATGTATGATCGTTATGAAATTTTCAGGACTTATTCAGTGCATCAAAATTAATGTACAAACCAATTTGCAAGACTGTAGTATT